>CAXKVY010014867.1:0-21596 GCA_964058915.1 Tetropium fuscum | reverse complement strand
ATTATGTTGAGACGAGGCGTGGGGAGGGATAAAATGTAAGAGCCCGCTTTTAATTACCTTAAAAGGGGGTGGTAAGTTTTATTGTGCGATTTGAATAATTTTGTAAAATCTCCAAAAATTTTCAAAAATTATGCACTGCTGTATTCGCCATCAAAAGGGTTTATATGTAACACCTGGGGTAGTTCCATTTAAGAATTTAAAATTGAGTTTGCTGGGTGTTAGGGGGATGAACATATCAAGACCCCTGGACTGTCAAAAATGTTACCCCCTAAAATAAAAATCGTAGACCCTGCGATTTCTCAAATATTTTAGGTTTTAAAACTACATGTCGTGATAAGGTTTTTAACATGAACACAGTGTATATATATGTAATGATCTCAAACGAATCGTTTTCTTTTTGTATAATTTGGTATCATTTTGTAAGTATGTGGGCTAATAACTCTGATGCATAAATTGTTGCTAAAATATCTATTTTGCCAATTATTTCACGCAAATAGGAGATAATTACATTTTAACCAAATTTTCAAGAATAATTATATTTTAGAGGCCGTTACCGACATAAATAACAATAGATATTATGGACACGAACAGCCTATAATTAATGCTAGTTAACCTTTTCAGGCTTACCTACTATAATTTTCGTTACGTTAATATGGCATTTACTTTTTAATTAATAATAGGTGCAAAGTGTTATCGTATATTGAACATTTAATTTTTTCCTGCCAGTAGTTTAATTTAAAGTCCTAGTTTTCCTTGTTTTCGAGTACAAAGTAATTAAACGAGTAATTAGAGCTTAACGATTATTACGAAATTCCAATTCATATGTGGACAAGACCTTGTTTCTTATTCGCTGAATGGGTAATTAGTTCAGAAATAGATATTAATCAATCTGTACAGCATAAGCCGTACAATTCTGGTCACAGAATATGGCGCACCAATTTGCACAAGATGTAAATTTTAATAAGGAAATTAATAATAAATCAGGAAACGCTTACATACCTATAAAAGGTTGGTAATTGAGCAAATTTAGAGAATAATGAAAACAAAATACCTATGGAGATAAGAAGATAAGTACTGCGCATATGGAGGGAAATAAGTTATATACATATATAAGTATATATATATATATATATATATATATATATATATATATATATATATATATATATATATATATATATATATATATATATATATATATATATATATATATATATATATATATATATTAGCTTTGAAATTCTTTGCTATTCATATTTATTTTGTGAAAAGTAATCTTGGGTTTGTAGCATTTCATTACATAGAAATAAGCAAATAGACGAATAAGAAAGAAAACACACTTACCAGTGCTATATCTGGACACACATACGGAAATGAACCACTATGCACATGAAAACGAACCACTTAGAAGTTGTACAAGTTCTTTCACCTTTCTTGAGGATTTTCAGAGCAGTATACGATTTATTTCATTGATCATTCATACTTGAATTTAAATTACCAATACACCAACACTTGCAGTGACGTTGAAAATCAACAAATGATTTTAGTTTTGACTAAGCAAGCAATTTCTGTATCACTCCCTCTTTGAATGCTTCAGAACTCTATTGTATATATAATTCAATATTTTCCCGCATATAGTTGGAAAAAGTAGTTGTTTTTCAATAGGTTCAACAAGATTTTATGCATTTTAAAGTTTAACATCTTCTGGATAACTGTATGCCTAATGCTTTTATATATAATATGTTCAAATAGAACAAATATAAATAGTAGACTAGGTTTGTGTATTCTAAGAATGAGTTCCGTCAAAAACTAATGTCATAAAACGTCACTGCAAGTGTTGGTGTATTGGTAATTTAAATTCAAGTATGAATGATCAATGAAATAAATCGTATACTGCTCTGAAGATCCTCAAGAAAGGTGAAAGAACTTGTACAACTTCTAAGTGGTTCGTTTTCATGTGCATAGTGCTTCATTTCCGTATGTGTGTCCAGATATAGCACTGGTAAGTGTGTTTTCTTTCTTATTCGTCTATTTGCTTATTTCTATGTAATGAAATGCTACAAACCCAAGATTACTTTTCACAAAATATATATATATATATATATATATATATATATATATATATATATATATATATATATATATATATATATATATATATATATATATATATATATATATATATATATATATATATATATATATATATATATATATATATTATATATATATATATATATATATATATATATATATATATATATATATATATATATATATATATATATATATATATACATATATATATATATATATATATATATATATATATATATATATATATATATATATATATATATATATATATATATATATATATATATATATATATATATATATATTATATATATATAAGAAAAAATATTGAAAAAAGTTCGTATACAGGGCGTTATAAATGGCGGTTTATTCCTTAAACTTGCATATTGCATACAGCGTTATCTAAACTCCCTGTATTTTAGAGCTGTTAGTTTACGAACTTTTCTCAATATTTTTTCTTATATATATATAATATATATATATATATATATATATATATATATATATATATATATATATATATATATATATATATATATATATATATATATATATTATATATATATAAGAAAAAATATTGAAAAAAGTTCGTATACAGGGCGTTATAAATGGCGGTTTATTCCTTAAACTTGCATATTGCATACAGCGTTATCTAAACTCCCTGTATTTTAGAGCTGTTAGTTTAGTCTTAATAAATCTTGGCATGCGATTTCCAGGGTCCCAAGAAAATTATTATTACAAGTTCACATGACCGTTTGGAACACAGAGCAATGATCAGATCAGCTACGCGATCAGTGGCGGGAATGCTACGCGTATCCTCTCGCGCACGTCACCATTTGGAGAGACTTGTCAAAAATGGCAGAAGCGTTGTCCGTAGCCGTGTTCGTGTCACTAGTACGTTTGATTCCACCAGTCTTTGAAAACTTTCAGTTCTGTGGTTTTGGTTTTGTATGTTGTGCCCGATTTTCGTGTAGAAATTATTGAAAGTTTTAAATGTTGTTTAGTGTTAATTATTATCACTAATAATGAGGAAACCAACTGGACACGTATGTGCTCCAAAGATTGCCTTAACAAACGTTACAATTATCTAATGATGATTTTTTTTACATTACAGTTGTCTTTGTAAACAAAGTATATAAACAAATTTAAAAATCTGATAAGAAACAAGCTTTCTACAAATTGATATTTTTCAACTGTTTCGATAGAATAATAACACTCAAGATGTAAAATAATATTCGGCTACGACCATTTGATAATATCCCAATAGTATATGTACAGTGTTATTTAATGGAGCCATTATGCAATAGTATTGAATAATAACAGCAGATAATTGATTTACACGTGTTGCCATGGCAACGTGCACACAAAATCCTGAATATTTGTACTGAGGACTAAATGGAAGGTGCCTATATGACCTCCGAATCGTGCGAACTGATCACATATATATTTTACATCTCCCGAAAATGCATTAAGAACTATTTGACATTCTATTATATTCAAGATATAATACGTACAATGGTTCTGGACAAATTATAGTATTTAACTTGCGATTAATGGCCATTATTAACTGGGGTCCTTGGGGATTTGGGTCCCTCGCCTTCGGCACTTGGCGTAAACGTCACTACCTTAATAATGGCTATCATTATTAACGTTATTAAGCTGCTCGTAGAATAAGGGTTTAGGTATAATATATTATGTATTAATAATATTGTTTGCCTTTGTACTATCCTATAAAATGTAGTCAGCGTATAATTGCTAGTGTTTAAATTTCTTATTTAATCTGTTGTTATTTAATACGGCCCTGATGTGTCAAGAAAGTAAGGAGCTGAATTATTTTGAGTCGGACCCTGATTTCTCTCTTGGAATGGCGTCCGTTGGCGTCACATCTTGAATTGATTGAACCTCAGAGTTATCCTTCTGATTGTTTCCTATGCTGTATTAAAACCTTTGTATCTTTTTCTGCAAAGAAGATAGGAGCAAAACTCCAAAAGAGTTTTTAAACATACAGATAAGACAAATATATTTTATACAACTCTAAAATACAGGATGTTTTGTTAACGCCGTGCATAATATGAAGGGACACTGAAAAAACAGGCATGTGTTTGACAGCCTGTATAAGCATATTTTTTATACTTATCTTAAAGTATAATAGGTGAAATAAGTGTCAATAAAATTTCCCTTAAAATATTAAGAACTTTGTACAAATTAGTACATTTTTGACAGTTTTACAGGCAAATTTTACAATTAGCAAATTTTGATTAGTATACATAAATAACGTTGTCGCCGGAGCTGTTCATTTCAGTATACATCTAAATTGGTTTACCTATATCTGAATAAAAAACGTACCGAATTAATTAAATTTCACTAATGTACGGATCTAATTATCGTTAATTCGAGGTAACTTTCCTCAGCCTAATAAGCACCATAGTTTTGTTGCAATAAAAACGCAATAACAAAATGAATATTCGTCGGTATACACATTACATGGCAATAGAGCGAAAATAGAAAACCACTTATCTAAATCTGGCAATGTTAGGCAACGCTCTAGTGGCATTTAACATCATCGTACAAGGAAATCGCGTCCCATAAATGGGCCACATTTTATATATCAAATTTATGAGGCAGATCTGTGTCATATTAGGAAACATTTACCAGATCAATAGCCAAAATCGGAGACAAAAACATTATTTGGAGCTCCATTAATTAGGTTATTAAATCAATAGTAAGAAATGTGTATAAATATCTATACATATATATACGAGTACCTCGTAAATAATATACGTGTATGGAACTGAATGTTAAATAATATATAGGTTCCTACTGAATTAATAACGTATGTCTCGCTACAATAATGCTTACAATTGGGGCACATTATGCGTTGTATACGTATTTCTATTATCTGGTCAGTCGGGCTACTCTGTGACAAAAGCAATTACGTTTTAGGGCAAGGGAAATATATAATTGTATCGTCTATCTGAAAAGATTAACGTATTTCGCCAAAATTTTCACATACCTATTACTGACGTCGAACTGAACTGATGTAATTTCTGACGTCAGATACTGCTGGAAACTAATCAGATAATGCCTTTCTTGTGACCATGTTGCGACTCAGAGATCAAAATTTGAAATAAAGACAACCGAAAACCCACTTACCTCGTTCCGCAATCAGATCATTCAGAAATATGTATTATATTTTAATTGTTGGACACATGTGTCACAAATCACCATGTCACCATCATATATTTTCGTTTAGAATAGATACTTTCTTATATCTTATAGATACTTTCTCAAGCCCTCGATCTCGTATCGTATCTATCTCGGCTAATGAGCTAATATCATGACAAAATAACTAAATAAAACTAATATCATATCAAAAAAATTAAAATTAATAATAAACAGTAATTTTAACACTTTAAAAAGTTTTTACGTGTTTTTGCAATATATTATATATTGACGAGATTCTTCATGCTATCATCCTGCACTTGCCGATCAGATAGTCCAAATTTAATTCTACAAAAAGATAATGCGAGATCTCACACTATTAGCATTATCCCAATTTTTTTCCAAGGCAAAGTTCTATCGTAATGCTATCGAATATTTTTGGAATAAGCATTGCTAAGTCAAGGCGATATATTCTCAGAGATCCTCATTAGTAATATTGCGATTTCAATGGGCCATTTTATTATTATGAAGATCTATTCGATGATGGTTATTTTACTTTTATTTTTTCCCTAATTACTAATAAGTTCTATTCAGTCTACTATATTTTTATGAAGTACATCTGAACATAGTGTGCATTTTAAGTAACATAACTTTTGTTAAAAATACGTATGTTTATAACTTTTATTAAAAACTTCTGACTCGCCTAATAAATTTTTAAAACTTGTAATAGAAAAGTTACTTGAATTAATGATAGGTACCTATTTAATTGTGACTAGCTTATATCGCGCCTCAATGATGATTTCTTTCAGACTCTGGCAGTCTTAAATTTATTAAATTAGCATTAGTATTTTTTATAAAAATGTTGAAATCTGCGGAAAGTGATTTTTTGTGCGCTACTTTTTTTGCAGTTCAGTATAATATTATGAAAACTAAATATAGTAAGCAAATAGAATTTTATATAAATACTTCATACAAATACATACTGTCGTTTTGGTTTAATTAATTTGTTTTTCCTATAGTGTATTCTTACAGAAAACATTACATACAGTTTTTCATATAATTTTAAAATTCATGATATATATTTTTGATATCAAAAATTCAAACAAGATTCTAATAAATGGCGAATGCGCAGGTGTATATGAAGTTACAGGGTGACTGAAACAAATATGTTGTTTCCTTCAATTAATTTCGTTCAGAATATAAAGAATACTTTACTTCTTACACGAGAAAAGCAAACTTTTATCATATTCAACAGGTAATTTTTGTTTGCGGAAGCGGGTAAGCGTGAGAATCAAAAAGTAGACATATTAACAAAGCATATACCTATATATATTGGGAAAAAAGATTCCTAAATATATACTTTTTAAATAATTAATTTCCAAACAATTAATTTCCCCTCATTCAAGCCGCGATACTATCTGTTATTTGTTAATTATTAAATTATGTAAAATATCACATATTACACAAACACTTTAAAATTAATTAAAATGTGAAAATTAAGAATTTTTAAACTACAGTCAAGAGCACATAGTAATTATCAACTTACGGTTAAGGGTTAAGGAATGCAAAAACCAAAAATATATGAAAAATATCGGCCAAAACTAGGTACTATTTGAATTTTGCAAGGAGATCTGCTGTCTTGTTTCAAATTAAAAATATATGTGTAGATACTACTTAGTTTATCAATGTCAGTTTTCTTGTTTAGTCGTTTTTGTTCATTATTTACACAAATACTGTGGCATTTTGCAAATCAGGATTATGAAGTTATGAAATTGTACTGACGTATTTTGATTGTGCGTACGATTTCGTCTTTCTTCTGCAGTCACTTTTGTGAGATGTCAATTTGGCGTTTAGTGTCGTTCTAGATGTTTGTCTGACATGTTATATATGTATTTGTATAATATTGTATACTAAGGTAAAAAGTACATTTTATAAAAACCACCGTTAGAATATATGTATGGTATGGATTGACAAAATCAATCAAATCGCTATGTGAATTACATTTTGTATAGATGTAAATAAAAAAAAAGCGTGCAGCACAGTACACGTCATAGAAGTAAATACTTCTTTACCCATTCGTTGAGAGAGAGAGAGAGGGAGAGAGAGAGAGAGAGAGAGGGGGAGAGAGAGGGAGGGAGGGAGAGGGGGGGAGAGAGAGAGGTATTGTACATATTGGCACAAATGTTCGTGATTATAAATGGTGTAGATTTGTCAAGAATATAGCATCAATCGTGGTTCCTGATTTAGTCGTAGTAATATTCCGGTCGTTATTCATATCTAAACCGAATTTCTCACGAAGAAAGTGAAGTAGTGGCAAGGATGCATCCTCTGCAAAAAGATCATCAACCATTTGGATCAGATTCGAAAGCTTAATCCAGATATATCCAGCAGGATATATCTGGAATAAGTAATATTGTATTCTGTATCTCTAAATTGCTTTCCGCTTTAGAACACTTGTGGGGGATCGTTACCCAAGTCAAGGCTGCATTCGATATCTCTGTTTCTCTTTCTCTCTCTCTCTCTCTTTCTCATATCTGTCATATGCTTTATCCCACTTGCGAGACGAAAACGAAACAAAAATTATAAAATGTGTCGTGACGCGACCTTGAAAAATCACTCTCATGCAGCTAAATAAGTATTCACCTCAAAAATAATTCTGGTATTGTTCAGGTTCATAAATAGGGTATATCTGAAACATCCAACCACAGTTGAAAAGAATCCGTTACCACTTCTAAATACCGTATGAATAAACTGCTAGAAGGAATCAGTATTACCATGTATTACAGACAAAGCAATAATTTTCCATGTATTTTTCCACCATGTAGATTTGAGTGCATTTTTCATTGTTTTAGTATTTAATTTAAATACAATGCAGAACAACAGCGTTGCATTTTTAATACGCTTGTTAAAATATAAATGATCATTTGGAGACCCGAGTGATTTATTTTTTATCTAACAAAATCTGAATTTGTAATGCCTTTAATTGTATCTACGCATGTGAAAACGTGACGTGTTTGCCTGTAAGGAAATAAAAAATATTGGCCAAGGACAGTCTGATATTATTACCATAATCATTTTAGAAACAGCTATCGAGTCCTGGTATATTTTTATATAATTTCAGCTAATTAAAGTATGCATTTAAATGTAAATATTTACCTAGTGATTCCATGATATATGTTTAAAAAACTCGTTACGCTTAATGTTGAGGAAGGTTAGGCGGGTGAAAATAGAAATATTTATATTGTTTTCTAACTTTTTAAGTACATAATTAGCGTGTATAATTATTTTATCGTCGTTAAAATCAATTATTGTTTATTCAAGGTATCATTTAAGTATTAAAGTAAATTAGAAGGTGAAGTTTCCAAAGTGTGTTATTATTGGCATCTGCTATGTTATTAATAATTAATACCGTGCAAAGAATATTAAAACTCCAGATAGTTCAAATTTACTAAAAAATATTTAATTTGCAACAGCTTACCTAATTGTTTAAGTATGTATATATACATATATATATATATATATATATATATATATATATATATATATATATATATATATATATATATATATATATATATATATATATATGTATATGTATATATATACATGTATATATATACACATGTATATATATATACATGTATATATATACATATATATATATATATATATATATATATATATATATATATATATATATATATATATATAAATATATATATATATATATATATATATATATATATATATATATATATATATATATATATATATATATATATATATATATATATATAATCATTCCATGAGTAGACATACAGGTATATTATGAGACCACAAACAAATTATGGTAGATAACTGCTCCCATCATGAGTTAAACTAAAGTGTGCAGGTATATTTGCTTAATACCAATAAGAAGTATTATTTAACGGTGATTAAATCCCATAAATTTACACATTACACTACACATTAGGTATGTGTTTATGAACGTTGTATTATTATAATAGCTTTGTTTCTAAATAAAACAAACATTACTTTCCTACCAGTATTTAGCAACAAAGTTATAGCCAAGAGAGCAATTCAAAACACATAAAACTTAAAGCGCATTGAAAATTACACACAACTTAAAAGATGCAAATAGAACTGCAAACAGCATTATAGAGGAAACAGACAGTGTCGTATAGTTTATATAGATAATAGATAATTTTTAATAGGTCACTTTTAATATACTGACATTAGTGGTAAATAACTAATATGTTCTTAATAAAGTACTGATAGGTACAATTAATTCTCCAAGAAATTAACGCACCACTAAAAAATTAAACAAAAGTTTGAGGTTAATTTTTGTCTAGATCTCTTGTCCGATTTCGATGATTTTTGAGGAATGTGAATGTTTTATCAAAGAAATTTTGTTTTATTCATTACATAGCGTAACAATTGCGACGTGTTTTTTCCATTAAAATTTGTAACACCCTGTGGAGTTAAACAGATCGGATCAACTAAAAAGTAGAAAATAATATTTTAATTACTTCAACGCAGAGAGCATTAAAGGACAATTAACGAAATTATTGATACCTATATACTTATATACAATTTTTAATCAGTTATTTTTGGAGTCGGTGCCAGTCAAAGCAAAAATAGCCTTAATAGCTATCTACTTGATTAATCTATTAATATGTAAATGCGAAATAGAGATTAGATTAATTTAAAAAAACAAAAACCGACTACCAGACCTATACCTAAATGTACAAACTTAAACTAAAATGTCAAAATAAAATATTGTTAACAAAAAAACTATTGTTTTTTTGTTAAAAATATTTTTCGATCTTCATTAGTACCAGAAATACACAATTGTACAGCATAACATGTTTTTATTCATCTCATTTTGGAAAAAAGAAGAGACATGTGGATTAAATGTCAAAAAGCATTTCGAAGGAGTGTTTATTGTGGTAATAACTGTATAACTAGCATTAAAATTTGTAGAACTAGGTTAGAGTTATCGAAGAATTGGACAGCGATTTAATGTGGCGCATAACTGTTAGAAGAGTAATACAAAGATATAGATAGCTACCATATCGGATTTGCAGGTATTGAAAATGCTTGCTTGAAATTAGTTCATTCTTCTTAATGTATTTTCCTAACCTAGTTTTGATAATTTCTCAAAAATTTCGGAAAATGTTGTTATTAGTGAAATACGCCGATAATTAAATGCTTCCGTTTGATATCCAGTTTTATATATTGACGTGATTATAGATGTCTTAAAGGCGGTGGGACAGTAGCCCGTTTCAATTATTTTATAGTACAAATGTAAGGGGCTTTATAATATCTTTAGCTATAATTTTGACTGTCTCCGCTCTTATGCTATCTATACCTGGAGACTTGTTATTTTTTAGTTCATTTATAATGTCAAGAACTTTTTCATTTGTAACTGTTATGTTAAAAAGTTTAGAACAATATTTACTTTCTGGATTATAGTTTTTGTCAGTCCTTATTTTGGATGCCAGGTTTTTACCCACCATAGCAAAGTTTTTGTTGCATATATCAGTTATTTGTT
Source organism: Tetropium fuscum (assembly GCA_964058915.1). Classification (NCBI taxonomy): domain Eukaryota; kingdom Metazoa; phylum Arthropoda; class Insecta; order Coleoptera; family Cerambycidae; genus Tetropium; species Tetropium fuscum. The sequence continues at coordinate 10,783 of CAXKVY010014867.1, read as the reverse complement.
ATATGTCACATACTACTTTATTATTATCTTTTAGTTGATATGATTCTCTTTGGATATTGGTACTACTTATATTTTTTGTAGTTTTCCATAATTTACTAGCGTTACTGGCGTTTTCGTATATTTGTTTTTTGAAGAAAGTATTTTTTGTTTCTCTAATTAACATTGTCAAATTATTTTTATAGATTGTATATGTATTTTTTAATTGTTGACTTTGTGGTTTTTGTTTCAATCTCAGTTTTTTCGTTCTCTTTTTGTATGGTTAGTTTCTACATTTGTGGTACATACATAATTTTATTTTATTCAATATTGTAATTACGAAGTAATTAGTTATTGATTTAGTGTTATTACATTTCTTGAATATGTTGTCCCATACTATATTACTTAGCATATCCTTTAGTTTATTATTATTAATATTTTTTATAGTTTCCAGGGGTTGGATGAAGTAAATGCTCATTCTTTATTATTTGCATCACAGTCGTATCATGGTCTGTTATACTTGTTTCTACTTTGTCTGTTATACAATGAATTTTTACCCTGATTATTACTTTTTAAAAACATATGGTCCAAATATGCTATTCCCCTAGTGGGCCTATTTAGAGTGGATTTAAAATTAAATTTGAACATTGTGTCGAATATCTCCAACTATAACATGAAAATCATCATAGTTCATGTATTTTGTTCTAGATAAGTTTGTAATTCATTATTAAAGTATGCAACGTCTGTATTGGGTGATCGGTATATTGCTCTTATTTTTTTTTTTTCTTGAGGAGATAATTTGTGATTCTATTATTTTTGTAGGATTAAAATCTATAATATTATGAAAATAGTTGTACTTGTTTCTAATATAAATTACTGTTAGTTATTTCCAACGAGCTTAGAGAATAAGTATTATATTACAGTTGTATATTTTATAGTATTTCGTAATTCACAACAACTAGGGATTTCGCATTAAAATTTGGAATAATGATAAAAACTTGTTGGGAAATACCTTGATTTTCTGTGTAGTGTAGATTTGTTCGATTTAGAAAATTGAAAAAAGAATCGATTTCATTACGTGTGCAAGGTAGCTGTCCTTTGCAGATTTTTTTAGTTACGTGACAGAATGAATGATTTAACGTGATCCTCCCACATAATATTAAGACGACAGAAAAAGTACATTCATGTAATTGGATATTGACATAATTGAATTCATTAATTTGCTCTCAAATGCCTTTGTTGGTGTACCGTCAATATTATCTTCGAAGTCATAATGTACTATTTTAAAGGCACATAATTCATGTTTTTAAGTAATCATTTAATAATAATTTATTTATACTGTTAACTGTAATTAATTGTCCCCTTGATAACTGTATTATATGTAACCATATAGTACTATTTTGTTCAAGAACGATGATATATCATACATAAACAATATTTTCTATATGGGCAAGGTCATTTATATTTTACCCTTTTGGACCCACACAAAAACACCACGTTAGGGTAATGAAATTATTATGGAATTATTTTAAATAATTTTTTATGGAAATATATGATTTAGTTAACTATAAAAATACGATGTAGTGTTGTATTAATAAGTAAAATCGATTCAGTAAAATTAAAGTTCTTACTCAGAAGACTTTGACGAACTATATTCGACTCCTATATTAATAACGATAGGTTCTATAGCTATGTCAATGAAATCGTTGTTTCTACATGCTAGCTTCTTGTTTTAGTACGTGATTATATAACTTTGTCATTTATCCACAGTCACTCGTTCCAAGGAATTGGTTAACAAAACCTTGACGTTGCGTCGTTTAATTTAAAGATATTATATTACTACCGGCTATTAAAATAATATCTGCCCTTAATTGGTAAGGTATTTATTATTATATATATATATATATATATATATATATATATATATATATATATATATATATATATATATATATATAAAGATATCATATTATATTATATATTTTATTTTTATGGATATATCAAAATTCAACTCTGAACTAGAAAAGGACAGTACTATTAACACTTTTATTGCTAAGGATCAAAACGATTCTATCATACAAACAACGTATCTAAATCTACTAAATATTTTACATTTAAACATACTCACTATTAATAAGATCATGGATATTTTTTTAGTTTTTACTAGAAAGCCTAAAAACCGAAATCGATATACTTGTACTATTTGAATCTTGGCGAATAACTTGAATTGAAAATTTTAACATTAATGGGTAAAATATATTTTATTCAGAGGGAAATTATAGGTAACCAAAATTGGTTTAGTAAATGATGGATATGTAAAAAACGATTTATATGTGTACTACATTTACAGAAAACACATTAAAATCGCAAATTAAGGGCTACTTTGAATTTTTAATATGTTGTTAGGACTATCAGTACTATCAGTAGTGTATATCCAAGTTTGCAGCTTCGAAAGACCTATGCTAACTTCACAGCACTCGAAAAATCGCAAACCCGAAACCGAAATTGTCGCACTTTTTTCGTTTTTTTCTCTATATCTTCTTAACTATGCGTTTGTTCGTAAAGCATTTTACGTATTTTAAAGTAGATAAAGTAGATTGAATTTGCTACAATTTGGGACCATAACCAGCTCTATAGGTACAATATTTACCAAGATACAGCTCTCCAAAAATTGGAATTTCCAAAAAAAGTAAAATTATAAGACTTGATCAACTTTCGGAGAAATCGGTGAAAATTTTTAGCTCCCTCATGTAGGACTCATGGTTCCGGAGTGCACACTACCGAGGCTGATCAAAAATGAGCATAAACATTATTAAATATATAATATATAGCTGAATACATACCAAAACCCCGTGTACTGAATGTTCACTATCCAGCTTGCCGTCCACGCAGAAGTAACACTTGTTTGGTGGCGCCCAGTCTTTGAGTCTGTCCTCTACTGCTAAGCTGGTCTTTTCGTTTTCCTTCTGGTGCTCTAGCGCGTCTTTTCCTATGTCTCCGTTTGTCTCTTTGATGTGTGCCTCTCGCTGCAGTCTTGACTCGCTTTTGTCTAAGTTCGAGTCTAAACTTACTTGTGACTGCCTCGTGTCTTTGTGATACTCGTCGTTTGATGGGTTTGCTCGTTTTATATTGTTGTTCAATGGTTGTAGGTAACTTCTTGACATGGATTCTTGGTACAGTTTCCATTTCCTTCGGCCCATCAACTCTTCAGCGATTCGTTCCAACCCTGAAGAAAAGAAAAGTCGGTTTTGGGTGCACGTAATTGTAACGTTAGGATATTGAATCAGTGACAACAAGAGTAATGTTAATATATATATATATATATATATATATATATATATATATATATATATATATATATATATATATATATATATATATATATATATATATATATATATATATATATATATATATATATATATATATATATATATATATATATGCAAAAGATTTTAAGAGGTGAATTTCGACAAATATTAAGGGGGGTCTTTCAATTAATTTTCATTCCCAAGACGCCTTCCCCTCTAAGTTGTAACCCTCTAAGGTTGGTGGTGTAAAAAAAGTTTTTATTTATTTTCTCCACTATGGATGAATTTAGAATAACGACATTTTGCAGACAACTTGTACTAATAAAACGGTAGCTTGAGACAGTTTTAGTAACCCTGATATATTGTTACATTGAGGTAAAAAAACCTAGGTATAATAATTCATCATTAATCAATTCATTATTAAAACTTTATCATAACATAAATCATAATTCTTCATCAGAACTTTGTAACTAGTCTACATTTCTTTAATTAAAAATTTAGTATGCGAAGATGGATACAATCTGCAACTTTTAGTCTTTTGTGTTTGCTTCGCAAAATTGATAATTTGCTTACAAAAAATAAATTATACACATCACCTTTCAAATAAAGTCACTGAAGGGTATTTGGTGAAACAGTCAAGTAGGCTGTTGTCAAATAAAGTCATGATGACAAGTATTGCCATTGTTTTTGTTTTATCTAATCTATTGAATAATTTACTATTTTTACAATCTGTATTTATTTCAACTGTAAACTTGAAACTTGACTTAATTAATTCTTATAAAACTGTCTAGATAAAACGATTAGTTGCAATAACATAATTTTATTCAGAAGAAGCTTTTTGTTATTATTTTAGATTTGCGCAGTTCTTTACAGTTTTGCAGAAAAAACAATAGGAAAGTGTTGTTCTTTCTCTAAAAAGATATTTTACACTTATTTCTGAGGATTTTCATATGTATATGTTGTCTTAAACTGTATTGCCTTTCAGGTTCTAAATAGACCTAAATATTTTCAGAACTATTTGGGGCTATGCAATATTTTAGGAACTCAATACTGATGCAATTAATACTGATACCTACTTATAATAACCTTCATGTAGATGTATGAGTATATACATAATATAATGTAAAATAAGAAATTAGCTACTTGAGAACCTGACATATTTTCGGAAGAAAATCGAACACAAAGGTTTGTAGTACCTATTACTACACCTTTCTCTAGCAAGATTTGCATGCAAGTCTAGACTGACTCATTTGACTTGTATGAAAACAAAGAGAGCTCGCGCAATGTAGACACCTGCATAAAGTTATTTTTATAGATCGGTATTGTTATTTAAACGTGTTTGCTTAATTTAGAAGCAATAACTTTGTATGAAACAGCAACATATTTTGAAAATTATGCGATCATATCAAATTATGCATGTACTACATCATTCACTAACATAGAAATTGACATAGAAGATAGGTATCAAAGAAATCAAATATGAATAATTTGGATACAATATTACTACAAAATATAAGTGTATCATCGCTTCATATATATGAGTAGACACCTTTGTAGGTATATTAATTCATATACCGCGTGGCTCAGCAGATCGATCAAGCATATATATTGAAAAGTAATTACCAGATTTTTTTAAATGTTTCTGGAATTATCAGCGAAACTGGCAGTTAGCATTCTTTGATCTTTAAGTCACTTGTTGAGAAGTTAATAGAAGTATGGATACACTTTTTTTTAAATGTTGTAGTTACTTTTGAGGACATAAGCTTGGCCAGACTTGCCGAGCCACCCGTGTCATGCAAATGTGTCATATTAGGAGTCTTCGCCATATTATGCAACTGGATATTTAATAAACGTCGATAAGACTTAATTTTCAAAACGATCAACAATAGAAACCGATCCCAAATAATCATAATCTCATGCAAAGTGACAACAACTATGAGGCATTCATTGTGAGAAATTCCATTACATAAATTAAACAGTCATACCCAACGTCAAGATCAGACACCTTCTTAATTCAATGTATAATTCATATGGTTACTGACTATTATTATATTTTTTTTTATGAAAATGATTAATAATTACAGTTCTTTTAGGTTTAAATATACACTTTTTCAAACCAAACGCCTTAGTGAAAATACAAATAAATTGACTGTTACACAGAAAACTAAATAGTGGCATGGAATGATGATTGGTATCGCCAAAAATTTAAATTAAAATTATAATGCGACATATTTTTGGAGCCTTTACAGATGACATATATAACTAACTTAATTCTTTATTTATATTAATCCAAACATTAACATATATACTTTGGTTTCTATACATTTCACTAAATGGTAATGAACACATTGATATATTAAGATTATGCATGAGAAAATAAAAACGAGAGACAACAAATAGAAGTCCATTATATATGACTGTTGACATATCCGACTAACGTTGTTGTAACGTAGTGCCGTAGGTGGTACCCGCAGTAGCCTTGCACCGTTTCAAAACTCCGACAATTTCTTCTGTCCGTTTGTATGAAATTGAACTCCCTCTAAACCGATGGATTGATTCTTATGAAATTTTGTGTGTATGATTAAGTTGATTCGAAAATGGTTTTTAGGTTCACAATTTGATGCCATAGAAAATATTTGTAATTAATTTTTAATTAATTAACATTTCTATAAATTTACTCAGTTGTCATGGGTTCGCCATTTAGTATACGGATTAAACTAAAGTTCTGTCTACTGATTACCGGTTAAATATTCGGTAATGAAACTACTTGTAGTAAATAATCAAGTCAATTACATTATTTTAACTCACAGCCTCTAAAGCAATTCACAACGGCACACAATTTTGGTATTTTAATACTATTCGCACTGCCAAAATGTGAAATCCAGCTCAAAATTGAGATATGCCCCTCAGACCTAAGTCATCCCGAAATGAGCAATAACAATCTACTTAACCTAGAAATTTAAATTGTCAGTTTTGAAGTACTGAATAATATTAGTTTTCGAAAAATACAGTAATATTGTAAAGTTTTAAGATTTATTATTCATAATAGAGCAATCTAATTAGATTTAAAGAATTAAAAAGGATCTTCCCTTTCTATTTTTGCCATAATTTTTAAACTGAATCAACCTCCGGTTTCCTTATTTACTTCCCTTAATTAATGGGCTATTAAACACAACAAAATAGTTATAGGATATCAAAAATTTTTTTGGAGAAAACGGAATATGACATTTCTTTAAATAGCGACCCCTGTCTTGGTCCACATAAATTAAATTCGAGTTGTTTAAAAAAATAATGAATCGGATCAAAGAGCCCTTTATGATGAGCCATCGTTTGCATTATGTTACAAACTTTTAAAAATACAAATTTGTTATCCTTCACACTGCCGTTGCCATGGTAACTAGAAAGAAAAATATTTAAACAAAATTTGTAGGGGATGGAACAGAGATTCCAGAAAGTGTATTTTCGACGTATATTGTACCAAAGATATTTGAAGAAATTAATGATTTCAGTGATTGAAAAAGTGTTTCAGTAAAACACTATAGTAAATGCGCCCCCTGACCACAAAGTTAGGAACTCAAAAAAAATATTTTTTATATTTAAAGAAGTGCATGGACTGCATGTGGTCAATGGCACGGGTACAATTGTTTACACTATAATGGCACTATAATCGAATTATTTTAGCCATATTTGTAGATAGACTTTTTACTCCAATATCGTACAGTGAATGACGGCTAAGAAATAGCTTAACTGGTCACGCTGTATATAATATACATACGTTTTAGAGAAAACACGAAAGTAGATAAATTAATTCACTGGTAACAATTTCGGCACGTGGGATAAACACAAAGGTTGAGAGTGCGTTGGCGAATAACTGGATACACATAATTAGGTTAGTTGGTGGGATGAAGTAAAGTATCACGAAAGGGTTTTTGTTTATTTACAAAAGAGATCGTAAACCGTACGTTGTGATGCATTTCCGAGGGATAAAAGCATCTGCGCTTCCGGTCACTGAGAGAAATTTTCTGTAGCTTTTAACTTAAGCTTTATCAGTACTAACCTACATATTCTATTCTAAAGAAAATAATTGACATGATTAATTCTACACAGACATTCTGCAGATCTGGATATTTAAATTTCTTGCAAATGCTAAATTTCTTGCTGCAAAATTTTCTAGTATCACATTTAAGGTCGCTGCGAAACTCGAGGAGGACGTACATTCATTTGAACGGGTGCTAAAATCGTCACAATTCGCCAGAAAGTAAATATTTTTGTACCATTGCTTTCAGCACGTTGCTCAAACGTTAAATGCCCAAACAACGTAAAACGGCACAAAAATATATATATTATATAGTTTGGCAATTAATCTTAATCTAAAAATCCAGTTTTAATCGTCTCCAGTGCTGGCAACATTGGCAATACATCTTAAAATTGTCTTTTGACAAACAAACACATCTGAGGACATAGTTGACCCACCCCAGAAGCAGAGGCCATACATGATTCTACAACCAACCTGTACATGATATAAATTTAAAAGTCGTTTCGTGGAAAGTATTGTACGTAGATTACGAAAGAGGAAACCGATAATAGAGGTTTGAGCAATGCGCAATGAGCATTGTCAATATCCATTCCCAAGAATTTTAGTTGAGATTCAAATTCAATAATAGTACTACGTGTATTAATATCTAGATTCAGCACAGCCTCTCTGACGAACCATAAAAGCCATAGCATGCGCCTTCGTCATTAAGATAAAGATTGTTGCGACAAAACCGTGAATGCAATTTTCTCAGTAACAAATTACACTTTATTTACAAAATGTCCATAGATCTATCTGAAATTAAGTGTCATCGTCATATATACTGAAATTAATATTTTTAGCAATATTTATAGAGGTCATTTATATACAATAGAAACAACATAGAGCCCAGCACTGAGCCCTGAGGTAGACCCACTGTTACACGTTGATCAGATATCAGATTAAAATATCAGATTCAATAAGTAGAATATTATTTTATATTATGATATTGAATCATTTATCTTCTGTATTAACTGTCGAGGATGTTATATTTATGCTCTTTACATCTTTAAAATTGGCGGTTATGTCATAGATATAAAACATAGGAATCAAATCAGCATTGCACTAGTTAAATGTATGTTGAAACAACTCCTGATGTTTACAAACTTCGTTCCCCTATGAGAAACGTAAACATAATAGACCTACAATTTGATTGTTAAAATCATCATAAGCAATTGCAGGTTTTCCGTTGGAAAAAGGGCAGCTTAGTGCGGGTGCCCATAAGTGCACTGAAAGTGAAGAAAAAGTAAATTCAACTGAAAGATAAGCAAATTCTGATCGGTGTGAAGCTGGTAACGGCAATTACCAGCAACGGTTTGAAATTTTACCACATCGATAAAGTCGTCGTCTCGGTTCGAAATTAATGTTCACAACGGTACTTATCCCTGTTTTTGATATCGGTGAAATTTTACTATGTGGAGTTAGGTACCTACCTATTATAGTGTCATAAAACTGTAACTATTGCTCTTAAATTTTGGCGTGAAAGTCACATTATTATAGACTATAATGTCATATAGACATATTTCATAGACATATTATGGTGTATTAATATTAATGACCTGTAAAATACTTAAAATAGTAAAAATACTAATCATAATTCTACTAGCGTTTTGAAATAAAAAAGTAGATCAAATATCTAAAAAAAATTTTTATTTTCTAGACAATGCTTTCAATGATTTTGAACGGTGATCAGTTAAATGTCCCAAGCTGGTCCTAGGCTTAAAATGTTCGTGATTGTATATAAAATTAGAAAAAAAAATAAAAATCGAAAATTAAAAATGGCCTCTGCTTGCGAGTCATTATAATCATAAAACAATATAAAAAATATACAAATATGTTTTTAATTTTTTTAGAAAGCATCAAAATTCCGACAAAAAAGAGAAACGATTTTTTTTAAATTTGCAATAGTCTTCGAACTAAAAACCCTTGAAGTTATAGAGATTGGAAAAAAGTAGAAAAATTGAAATAATTGTAGAATTGTTAAAAAAGCGAATTAAGAAAAAACAAAAAATACGTATTCACTTTTTTTTTTAGCAAAGAATCGTAGGTATATTATACAATCAGATAAATCAGAACAAGTCGCTGTTTTTAAATAAAAATTTGACGTGAAATACCCCATATATTTAAAATATATGTTTTATAATTTTATCATTTAAACTGGGGGGCGTTGGAAACGTCTTACTTTTCACAACCAGTTACGAGGAGTAAAACAGTTTTGTGAAGTTCATGTAATAGTAGGCTATTTAGCCCTGACAAGCTATGAAAGTGACAAGCTGTCACAGCGTAACAACCTACTGGATTGTTTTAAAACGTATAAAATTTAGAGAATTTAGAGAATTTTCTTCTCATAAAATATAAAATGCAACTCGTAGATGTGTAACTCGCACCCTTTTGCGGAACGAGCGCTAGCGAGAAATCTGCTCGTCACACAAAGTAGTACTTTCCCCAACTATTTACATAAAAAGCTATTTTGATATTGCTTTGCAAATACAAAGTTCGTATGTAAACGGAAATACACCCGAGAAAATGGCGAAGGCGCCGAGGCGAAATTTATTTATTGTATATATTAAAACTATTTTTTTCTCTATAGTATTGTTCTATAGGGCATAGTATTGTTCGCCTCAACCCCGCCTATGATACGATGGCACAAATGATTTGCACATACTAGGCAGCTTCAATAGGTTCAAATAGATAATTCTAGACAGCTAAATTTAACCTACAAAACTTGTTTATTTTTTTGTGATTTTTTAAAAGTTTTATGATAGCCCCCTCGACCCCGCCTCTGATATGGCGACACAAATAATTTCAAGAAGGTAAAATTAGTAAATATAAACAGCGAAATATAGTGAACACGCCTTAGATAATACGATATTTTTTTGCGTAGTGTTTGCAGTTTTGTCACTATAAAACTGTGACTTCTACCACGGCAAAATTTAAGAGTAAAAGTAACAGTTTTACGATACTAAAATAGGTAGGTACCTAACTCCACATAGTAAAATTTAACCGAAATTAAAAACAAGGATAAATACCGTTGTGGACATTAATTTCGAACCGAGATTTTAGTAACTTAAATTTATTTATTGTTTGTAAACCTTGGAAACGTTTGCTTTTGTTAATTTCATAACATTTAATGATTGATTATTTTTGTATATTTATTCTCTGAACATTGTATTACACTTATGTAAAGCATTTCTAGAATTTTTGGGCAAGTAAGGAATGATCGTCACCATTAATATTAAAAGTAGATTTATTTGGTGACTGCAACTAACTGTCTGATAGCTGATCTGTTACTGGAATCCTGATTGCAAACTGTACATACTACCGTTAATCTACGAGATTGTAGCGCTGAAACTATTTCAACTAATAACTTTTAGGTCAAGTGTTTTACGTCTAGTAAAATAATATGCACTAGGTTGCTTCCAAT
>CAXKVY010014866.1:0-26163 GCA_964058915.1 Tetropium fuscum | reverse complement strand
ACCGGACTTGTAGCGTAAAATACTATTGGATGAGTAAATCGTGTTCTCGCTTTTTCCTTTTCCTAGTTTCAGTAGACAAATATTGGACCAAATATTGGACAGTAACATTAACCGGCTTCGTGGTCTACAAAGGCGTTCAGCAGATTTGGTACTTTTGTTCTTAGCGTCATCTGGATCACGATCGACAACTATCATGCTGTTTGGTTCGTAGTACTTTTCAATGTATTTCACGTACTTCGAGAGCATATCAGAAAACTTTTCCTGCTCACGCCAAACAACACGATGAAGAAGAAATACACCGTCTATCAGAAGCACCACGTTGCCAAACTTAATTGAATCTATCATAGGGAAAACATCTCGTACAGCGTTGATTTCTTGGTTTTCGGCATTCTTGTTTCTAAAGGTGACAGCAGGTAGGGAGCCAATTCAGTGTTAAAATGTTACTGCAAATATTTATCCGATTTATTATTTATTTACTATCACACACTATGAAACAAGGACACAGCTGTTTACAGGCTACCAACATATTTTGCATTCCATAGCCAGGCTAAATACGTAAACGAAAATCAATATTTTCCACTTCTCAACTTGCTCAATTTCGCGCGACTATTGCTTTGAAAATATGCGTCTCACAAAAAAGATGTATGAGACCTTTTTTGTTGAAAGTTTAGTCAGCTTTTATTTTATATGCCATACGATCAAAAGAAAACGAGTTATTGCCTGAAAACTGATTTTTTGCACTTTCTCTGCTCCGCCATTGCTGCTACCTACTTTCACAGCATATATATGAAGCATTCAAAATCATAAAACCTCTGCGCCCATTTTAAATGCTGCAAACTACTTGTCGATTGACCTAAATATTTTTCTACATATTGTCTACAATATTCTACAAATATATATTCTACAAATTGTCAAAATGTCTCCTTCATGCATGTATCAAATCGAAGAAAATAAACTGTTATCATCTCCCGGTTGCATGCTTTAACCTGTTGGCCACTGACAACAGGTTAAAGCATTAAGACATTAAGCATTAAGCATTAAGACATTTTTCCACTACAAGCCGTTTTGGATAGAGTATACGATAGCGCATACTTTTTTTTAAATAAACGCTTCACATAAAACAGTGGTGGCGATATTTTCGTTTAACTTTTCTGTTTTAATTGCATTTTTTGAGTGTTTTCTGTTTTTGTTACAATAGTGAGTTATTAAGTTAATTATTTGATGTGTTCTCTTATATGATTTGTGCTTTGTGTAGTAGTGATGGCTCATATAGGAGGATTTGTTTGTATATTTTGGGGATGTTCTTCGAGAACAGGAGAATTGGCGTTTCGAGGTTGCACCTCGAATCCTTTGCTCAGTAACTTCATGTTCTATTCACAGCAATTGTTTATTGGGTATGTAAACTTCACTAGCGACTACCTTGAAACCTACCCTGAGCCAGCCAGTTTCCAAGTTATACCTAATTAAAAAAACTAGTAAGTAACACTATTTGTAAAATGCTTAAACTTTACAGAGATTTATTGTATTTGTGCGTACAATTATTAGTGTATACTAACCATAGATAAAATTTATCCCTATTATATCCCTATATATCCCTATTCGTTCTGTCTACGAGGAACAGGAGACTACACCTGACACCAAAGTGTTCCTGCCATTTCAGAGTGCTTTTCGAACACATCGGATATGAGTTTTATTTATCTTTGTGTATTTTGATGAAATATTGCACTTGCTGTGCGTTATTTTCACAATTGTTCGGATATATTTATTAAATCGCCAAATTAAACCCAAATTTAATACGTATAAAGACAGCTCTTTTTAACCACAATGAAATTTTACATATCAGCATGACTCCCTATTTAGAAGAAAGTACTGAAGCTACTGTTGTCCCTGATCTACTGAAGCTACTGTTGTACGATCTTCTTTACCCGTTGCAGGTACCTACTTAATACGTGTGTTAGTTTTATATTCCTTACATGTAATTTTTAATAATCCTATAGCATAATATGTTATTTATTTACTGAAATATGACATATTTTCATTTCAGGTGGTAATCACACCTCTCTAAGGAAGTCGCCTATTCTGACTATGCTGACCCAAACATCTGCCAGCTTAAGTTCCGACAGTCCACGAAAAAAGAAGTTGAGACAGAGTTCAAGTTAAAGCCCTGAGGAAGAGGAAATTATAAATACTTAGTTACTTAGAACAGTCGATGTAGACTTGTATACATTTTTTTGATTGAATAGTTTCTGATTATGTACATAATCCCTAAAATGCTTAGTTCTTGTCTCGTGCATAATAACGTATTTCAGATATTAGCGCTAACATACACATTTACAATTTGTATATATGTATATTATTATAATAAACATATACATGTAGGTACCTATTTTTTATTTAAAACGTAAAGTTTTCACTGAATATGCAACTTTTTCTATATTCCAGATTTGACAATCAAGGTATTGTCCAAATACACTCGATACAATAATTTGTATAGACAGACTTCATGTTTTTTCGAAAAAAAAATAAAATTTACGTAGTATTTCTGTGATGTGGAATATTTTATATTTTTTGGTGTAATGCTCATCACTACATTTACGAATGCACTCGTTCTGTTTTGTTATTTCTAATAGTTTAAATGTGTAATAAGATCATATCTGGAACTTCTGTAATGTTCATATATTTTAAGGATTCCTCTTTTGCTTAAAATATAATGAAATATAAAATCCTAATAAATATGTTATGTATATATGTTTATTGACAATGACATATCTCATGTCTTCAGTATATTTTTCAAAATGAATTCCAGACTATTTGTAATTTGTGTAAATGTTTTACTAACCTTTTCATTAACTCTTATAAATATGAAATTGAAACGTTTTTATTTACTTGTTTATACAAGATATTGAAAGCCACAAAGGAGTACTGCAACTCATTCAAAATGGAGGTGGAATTACGTAGGTATATTTTGAATTTATAAAATAGTTATGGTTTATAAATAGTTAAAAATGTTATGATGTTTAACTTACCATTTTTTTAAATGTGATGACGTCAACAAGCAAAATTTTGAAAATACACCAGAAAGTGGTTGTTAATAATAATAATGTTAACGTTCACTACACAAATCAGGAGTCATACTGCTACCAAACGCTACTAATTTTGACTAATTTAAAGATGACTGTACACAGCGAATTATTCATGTTCACAATGTCTATCTTAATTTTTCTCTATTTAAATGCAAAAAATAGAAAACAAGGGTTTATTATTGTTTCGGCTGGTATATGGTTATGTAGTTGCAAAAAATTGTGAAATTTTTGTTTACATGACGTAGAAATATTAATCCCACCAATTGTAATATAATTTGAATTATGATTGGCAGAAAAAAATCTATTAAAATTGTAACAACAGGTTTACACAATCCAAAATAACTTAACATTAATATTAACAATCAATATGCTTACATTGGGTATATATTACCTACTGGATTGGTTTACAAAAGCTTGCTTTCAACTAACTTTTTATTTACAATATTTTGCCATTTGAAAAACACTCTTTCCGTGTAGTTTTTTAGTGTCTTGTATTACACGCATAATTATGTTCTAATATTAATATCAAATTTCTCTCAGTGTAACAAGTTGTACAAGGTCACTGAAAATGCCCCCTCCAACATAAAAGGAACCGACGTTACCTTCGCTTCTGTATAAGCTCTCTCTTCTGTGACCAGAGTACATAGATCACAAACCAAGATTGTTGGAAATGGGCCTATGGTGAACTAATGTTTGTTTGGAATTAAGTGAAAATCAGTACTTAATAAATCATCAAGAAGGCTAAAATAACCTGCTTGGTCCTCCATCAAGAAAGCGATCACAGATAACCTAAGGAAAAGCTATGGAACTAGAGTTATTTATAGGAATATAAGCCCATAAAGCTGAAGACTGCATAAGATAAAACTAACTAATTAATAGAAAGTGATAGATCTAAAGGTGAATCATCTAATTTGAATAAGTCAACTTGCAATGATACGGTAGTTAACAAGTCTAAAGACGATAGTTGCAAAGGATGTGATTGTGGTATATTCTGCTTGATGACGATGACAAACTTTGGGCAAGCGTGATAAAAGCCAGGATGGTACACACAACTATTTAAAATCTGAAATATGAAGTTATCTATATGAATTATGTTATCAACAGATTCTGTCATTGTGATAAAGTAATGTGCAAAGGTACCAGATACCTGCAGCACTTTCTAGAACTTAAAATATACCAGATATCTGGCACGTTCTGGCTTTGTATTTGATATCTGAGGATTGCCTAAATTCATTATAATATTTTTTTTATCGTATATAATAGATGCTATCGGACCTACACTACCTTCTTCCTACACTATTAAACAAATTATCTACCAAGCATTTTCATTTGTCGCAGGTAAGTGGCAAAATAGAACCTAAATAATGATTTTATAATCAATTAGGTACCTATAGTATTTTCAGCTATAAAATATGACAATTTAGGCAATTCATGACATAGAGAAATAATCAAAGGAAGACACACTTACCTACCAGTTGTATATTTGGACATATATATGGAAACCAATCACTTAGAAGTTGCACAAGTTCTTTCATATTCGTTGAGGATCTTCAGAGTGAGGTACGATTTGTTTTATTGATCACTTATATTAGAAATTAAAATACCTATTAATACTTCATCATTTTCAGTGACACTATATGTGACATTATTTTTGACGGAACTTTAATTCATAGAAAATACAAACTATTATTATTTATACTATTTGTACTATTTATATTTGTTCTATTTGAACATTATAACGAACATATGCGTTGCACAAAAAAGGTGTATGAAAGCAGCTTTCATTTTATACGCCGTACGATCGAAAGAAAACGAGTCCGTAGTAGCCGTCAAAACTATTGGCACTTTGTCACATTGAAAATGATGAAGTATTAATATTTTAAATTCTAGTATAAATGATCAATAAAACAAATCGTACATCACTCCGAAGATCCCAATGAAGGTGAAAAAACGTGTACAACTTCTAAGTGATTCGTTTCCGGATATCAAAATCAAAAAAATCAAAATAAATTTATTTATACCCAGGTATCGGCTTCCAATAATGTGCATTTTTGATACATACGTTTTTCCATATACCTATTTTGTCGTTTAGGAACGATTTTTGCCTTTTATCACATAAAATTACGCATAGCGATTTAATAGCTTGATACTTAGAATGTACTTATTTGTTACTCTCAAATAATAAGCACATCAAAATATCGTATAGATATTTGGAAGTTATCTGAAATCAAACGATTGGCCATAAGTGAACTGAACAGCTTGGGAAAACTACAGACATTTGTCGAAACAATAGGCTTTAATTAAGTTTCACAGTAATTGATCCTTACAAATTACTAATAGACTTTAAGTATCTCGTTTTTAAAAATATTTAAATATACCTACTTATAGCGATAGTATACTGTAAAAAAACTTACGAAATGCGACTAATTATAGGTTATGTGTACAATTAAATGATCATATTTTTTGTATACTTTAATAGATAAAAAATATGTTTATCCAGAGGCCTTGTGGCAAAGTACCATATATCATTATTTTATTAATAATAATGGTTCTGCAAAGGTTTAACGATAAGTACTTCTAGTAACGCGCCATAACGAAAATATTATGACCGTCATTGAAAACATATATTTCTAATTGCGAAGTACAAGATATAATAGCTGATTATGTCTCAAATTGCATGAGTTTGACTCTGATGCCAATTGATTTTTAGACAAAATAAAGTGGTAGAAAATAGGCATGAAAATAGACTGGATTAAATGCTACTGGTATTTAAATGTTAACGCATAACTCACCCCCTTGCACAGGTTTGATTACCGGGCCTTCTTCCGTCATTGTTTTTCACTTTCACCAGCTGCCGTAGAACTGTAAAATTTCAATATCTATCTATGTAACGGCACTATTCACGGGCTTTCACCCGCAGACTACCTCGTTTTTCAAAAATTCGACACAAAATATGCTGAGAACGTCTTCCGATCGTTTTTGGTATTTCGCCTTAGTCATGAAGTTGTGGTGATCAATACCTACCCTAACGCAGGCGCCACTACACCCCGTGACATCACTTGGTGTGGGGGTTGATGGTGGACCCTAGTGCCTGTATGGCGACTGTATCCGTCATATCAAAACAAACATTGTACAGGGCGTTGCGGACAAGATCTACCAAAATCTATACTCTCAAAGAGCAGATAACAGCCGGAAGCGAAAGTTAAGATCTTTCTAAACCATATCGGTGTCATATAGTTGCTTTTGATTTTCTTTTTTCAGATTTATGCATATAATACGGTTTTGTAAATTTTAATTTGTTTGCTTTCTATTTTAATTTGGTACCTATTATAGTAGAGATACCGCTGATAATAAACTTGTCTGTTACATAAAAAGGTTTAAATGCTTGGTGTAACAATATAAAAGCATTTTAGTTGATAACTTACCATGAAAAAACAACATTGGATTACAAATTGTGAGCAAACATCACAAGGAAAACAATACAATTTTCCATTCATTCGTAATTGTTAAAACAATGGCAAACAAAACAAAATCCATTTATGTGGGAAATTCAAATGCTATTAAACAAACACACATGCTCATATGGAAATATACACGTAAATAAAATAGAACAAACTTGTAACCGACACATCTACAACCACCGTAACCGATAACCTAAAATTTTGATTTTTTTTCAAAATATAGGTAATTACAGTTTATATAGTTTATAATAACAAGATCAAGAGATTATTACTACTCTAGAGAGATTACTACTACTCTTGTTATTAGAGTTATTACTACTCTAATAACAAGAGTAGTAAGTAAGTGGCAATTATTGCATATTATACATGATACAGTAACCCCTGATTAACAAGAACTTACGAACTTACCTTCAGTATGTACATTCCGTAAAAAAATGGTTCTGTTCTGAGGAGGCAGACCGGTTTGTGAATATGTATAAACATATAAATATATGATTATAAATATTAAATTAGGTAGTTACATTAATGCATATTATTTTTAACGAAAGAAGTGTTTGGGTATGTTGTTTTAAAATAATTCATCAAGTAATCTTCGGTACTTACGTATTACGTATTTCGTTTACTTTTATTATAGGTACATTATACATAATAATAATAATCGTTTTTATTATAAACCAAATTACATAAGTGATTTAATTTATTATAATTATATACAATTGGGGTATAAAGGGCAGAGTTCAGAGAATCTTAAAAGTTCTCTGTTCTTCCACTCAACCCAGAAAAAGAGAATTTATTCATGCAACCTAGGCATAATTAATTTAGTTATAGGTTAATATATAAGCATGCAATTAGTTAATTTAATCATTGTAGACGCAGCAACAACCTATATGATAAAACTTTAACTAAAATTATATATTACGTATTATGTTTTGTAAAAAGCATTTTTAAGGCGTATCTTAAAACTTGTGTATGGCAGTATTTTGAGATCATTAGAAATTGAGTTGTAAAGAGAAGCTATGCGATATGATAATCCAGAACGAAATTCGCTAGTTTGCTTTGGGATGGTAAGCGTTGATTTGTGCCTTTTATTAGTTATGCACATCTGTTCTGTAGGTAATTTTATTGTACAAGTAAGGGGATGACTTAGTTAATAGCATTTTGTGAAAAAAGCAACAGCTGTGGAAAAAGTTTCTAGTTTTGATATTAAGCCAACCAGTTTCCCTCAGACTCGAGGACACCGCTCATATTTTCTAATTCCACAAATTAGTCTAATACAACTATTTTGTAACCGTTGTAATCGCTGGGCATTAATTTGACGTAGGAAAGGGTAATTGATATACAATTGAGGCATAATTTATATGTGACAACACAAGAGCTTCACATAACAACCTTTTTGTTTTCTTTGTTAACATATCCTTACTTGCATAAATTAATTTTAGATTAGCAAAAGATTTCTTAATAATATGGTTAGTATGTTCTGTAAATTTTGATTTTGAGTCTAAATATAGACCTAGATTTTTTGATACGTTTGTTACTTCAAGGTGGTCGTTTTTTATATTAATATCAACCCGTTCCACACACCTTTCTCTTGTTGTTTCCTATCAAATATCGTTACTTTGGATTTCGAAGAATTTATTGATAACAAAAATTATTTTATAACTCAATGAGTGATGATAAATCTCGATTAACTCGGTTACAAGCATTTTCAATATCATCTTCTTTAAATGAATAATACAGCTGAGTATAATTAGCATAAAAATGTGATTTGCATGTCTTGAGAGCATTATGAAACTCACCTGTGTATAAAATAAACATGAGAGGGCCCAATATCTATCCTTGTGGGACACCTTGACTTACTTGTAATATATCGAAGTTTTTATTATTAACAGTAACTTTTTGACATCTGCCAGTAATGTGTTGTTTCATTAACTCAATTGATTTTGGACAAAATCCAAAGTAATGTAATATTGCCAGCAGTAGCCGTTGATCTATGCGATCAAATGCTTTGCTATAATCTAGTAATACTAATATAGTAATGGCATTATTGTCTGATGACTGAACAATATCATCTACTACTTTAAGCAATGAGCTTGTCATACCCTTTGCGAAAACCAGACTGATTTGAAGGTAATATATTATTCAGTGCCACGTGCTCCCTAATTTGTTGGTTCATAATTATTTCACTTACTTTAGACATAGCTGGTAATATACTGATTGGTCTTAGGTCTGTTAAATCTGAGACATTAGTTTTTGGTAATGGTATTATTTTAGAACTGTTCCAAAGAGATGGATAAACATCATTCTCAAAACAGCAATTGATAATATGCGTTAACAGCGGCAGAACATACGGACACAGATATAAAAGCAGTCCAACTCCAATACCGTCGACACCAACTGCCTCAGATTTAACATGAACCAATGTTTTTACATTGGTGCATGTTACATGTTACTAAGACATTATAAAACTAACACAAATACCAACCTAACCTACCGTACCATAAGGAAAATTAGGGCAAGGTCTAGGACAAGAGCAACATCGAGACGGCTCGGCTGTCCGTCACGAAGTTGCTTATTTTGCACGACATTGAGGACAACTGAATGATAAAGTGATTTAGGTGAGTTAGGTAGTATGTCTTTCTAGATATATGTAACATTATATATCCAACTGCAATGTCTTTTTTATATCTTAGACTTTATAAAATTAAACGCCTCTCGCTTTGTTCACCATTAAGTATGACAATCATCCATACTTACCTAAATATGTCGCATGGTGCCTACATTCCTACATGTAATAATCGAAGAAGCATTAGTGGCATTATGGCTAAGCGTGTACGACACGGGAAGTTCTTTCGATGGCATGTATCCATCAGAAGAACTGCCAGCTGTGGCCTCTGAGGAGTGAGGACATCTGGGAGCCCCAGGTGATTACTGATAGCTGAAGAAAGAGCTGAATACATTTTAGGGAGCCTCTATATAGTAATTGCCAACAGCAGAAGACATAGATGGAACCAGTAGTTCTAACCTGTATTTTTTGCACATCATCATTATCTAACTTCTATTTCCCATAAAATAATATAATTATATAATTCCTGCAGAGCTAACGTAAATTACTCAAAAATTAATGAGGATATTGCGGTTATAATATTGTATTAAAAATACTGTCCCTTGGAATCAACAATATTTTCGTGAAAAAATGTGAACATGAACATGAGCGGAGCCCAATGCCTTTCCTTACAAATTTAGAACGGAAATTGCTGTATGGGAATGGGTGAAGGGCAACAGCACTTCTAGGATTTTGCCATATAGCTGAATGGCTGAATGATGAAATATTTTTGCTGTTGGTAAAGCATTTTACAAATATGTAGAATCATCTATGGAATATAACGTTCTTTTAATTGTTGATGGATACAGTAGCCATAAGGGTTTTAATGTATTAGAATTTGCAAAATACTTAATAATAGTAATGAAAATTCTAAATTCTGCTAGAACCGCTGAATAGATTCAAGTCGACACTGTTCTATAACATAAAAATATCTAAATATATTCCCTCCAATTCCTCTCGCATCAAAATAGAATGCAGGGTGAAGAAAGCAATGAAAAAAGTTGGCACTGGTATCCTAAATGACTCTCCAGCTCTATCCATTGAGTGCCCAGATGATATGGACAAGAAAGAAAAAGCCAAGCCTCTAAGACAAAAGTCAACAGCTATCAGAAGATTATAGGAAGGAGGAACTGAAAATAATGAACCAGTACTAGATGTAGCAGGCAATTTAAATGATGACTATAATGCCGCCCTTGCACCCCCAAGTACAAAACAGGTGAATTTTGTGACTTAATAAGTATGCGCGCATAATTATTATGCAGGAGTGGCAACGAGGTTTAAACAGTTCATGTGTGAAGTCCATTTTTGAACAATCTTCTTTCATCTCTGTAGATATGTCCATTTTGTCGTGTTTGTCGTATAATGTTTTATTTTTAGAAAATGCGGCTCTTGCGGTTTTCTATTAATTGACATATCAATATTTATCTATTATTAATACAGGTAGATGAGTATTCATCAATATACATGAAAAAGTATGTATATTTAGTAGTAGTATTAAGTAGGTAGGTGAAGTAGATAGGTTATAGACCGGTGAAGTAGGTGCAGTAGTAGGCGTTGAAATTTGGTACACTTGTTCGGTAGAGGGGGTAGGCCCGCTACAAGGGTAGCGGGCCTACCCCCGCGTTATGAGAAATGCCAAGGCTGGCATTTGGCACACTTGCAGAATTTTAGATGTTTATGGTCACTAGCAAAGTACCCAATGGCCCACGGCCTATATTTTCAAAATGGTGGCGGGCAAATCCCCGAAATAACGTTATTTTGCTAAAAATATTTTAATCTATCGCATTTTTTCGAGGTGAGGTGAGGTCTCGATTTATGTTTTTTGGGTCACTAAAAGCATATTTTAGGCATGACGGAGCGAATAAATTAATATTTGTGTTCTCATAATACCTAAATCTATAGCATATAGTTTCATGTCTACATTCATCATACTTTTAGGATAAGCATGACAATGTTATTTTCCATTTTTATGTATTTATGTATTTTTTTGTATTCCTGAAATATAAATAGGTACCTTGGTATGGTATGTAACACCTCTCCTCTTTAATTACATTACCTTAATTAAAGGGCCACTCATCCAGGAGATGTTACGTATTTAATTTTTTTGTTGTTGCTTATCGGCTGTTCAGTTAAATACGGAGATCGTGGATAAGTGGATTTGCTAGAGGCTTGCACTTAGATACCTTTAGATATATCAATAGAAAAATCACGGCTTGACAATGACCGGCTTGATCTACTCCTACTTAAATTTTGTATAAAAATACTTGGACGCCAGGTCAAGAGTACTTAAATAATACAGAAGACCACAGAAATGATCAGCCAATAATTATCAACTGTGACCCCTCTTGCGACTCAGACTTTTCCCAGAGAAATAAAAGATAAAGATTTTTTTAAAAACAATATATTACAAAAATATTTATATTACCAGTTGGTGGTTCACAGTGATTCTTAAATTAGAATTAAAATTTACAATTGGGTTGCCTGAGGGGCGTTAAAACGACTCTACTTTATTATGTAGCCTGAATGGCTTTAGGTTAAAACAATAAAAAAATGTTCACTCTTGACACAAGGTCAAGTCGAGAAATTTATCATTTACAACAAAAGAGAATTGTAAACCTTGGTAAAAAAGTAAAGTGGAAATATTCCTTAAGACCTGGTAATTCCTAGGGGCAATAAATTATATAAAAATACCTTTTCCCTTTTCTGGAGATCCCCTCGTGAATGTGCTGGGCTTCCTAGGATCCTAGTCTGAAGCTTCGGCTTGGTGGTTCAGTTGAGCTGAGACGTAGCCTCTAAGGGTGATGTATACTGCAATGGGTGGAATGTGCCGGCTGCAGGAGGAGGTATCTTCCAGTCTGACGTTCAGGAATAGGTAATAATGGTCTGCTCTGCTCACCAAAAGAATTGATTCTCGGTAATCAAGGTGTGGTAGAAAAATTTACCAGTATCAGGTTTTACAAATTTGGACAAAAAAATATGTATAAATTCCCGCTTGAACCGAATATCAAGACTGAAATTTATACTAAAATGAATTTAAATAGAATAACTAGATTAATAGTTCCAAAATATGAGTTTTAATTACATAAAAAAATATTGTAATGTTAAATATTGGAAGTAAATTTTGATTAAATTCCCAAAAATTGAGAGTAGACTTTATCAAAGTAAAAAAATAATATTATCAACACAGGAATGTGGTATGCCAATTTTCACAATACGATTAAATAAATAACAAAAAATTGAAATAAATGCTGCTTTCTGCCGATGCAAAAGAGAAACAAATACCTATGGCCTACGCCGTCGAAGTAATATCTTCTAAATAAAATAAAAGTGTGCTACCATTCGGTAAAACAGTATCGTTGATTCTTAATTACCAGGTAGGTAGTCTTAAATCGAACGATAACGTACGATTCAAATTTAAATTAAATATTTATTTAATTCAATAAAAAAATAAAATAGAAAAAAATATAGACGTGGCTTTTGTGCCACAGCTCACCCCAAGTAGTTGCTAGTGTTCAAACCGTAAAATTTAATATGGCGTTACACCTATTTTAAGATATTCACTTAAGCAAAAAATGGTCGAATTACGACTTAATTCCCCTTCGGAAATCTTTTAATTATAATAATCACTACACTAAAACACCGAAGATATATCTTCGCGAACGCCACGGTCAACCGCAACCACACGCTCAAACAAGCAGGTCGGCAGAAAAAGAATGATTTTTGCGGATATCGCGTATAAATGTGCTTGCCGGGACCACGCGACATTAGCGGGACGGAAAGGTAGGGATAACGGTAGATGGTGAGTGGTGAGTCGCGGTAAATTTCTACAAGTTCGCGCGGTTTTATTTCAAATATTTGAAATAGGAATTTAAACATTAGCCATAAAACGGAACGGAATTTATTTACGTTACAGGTAACAAAAATATAATATTTATAAATCTTGTTGTTTCATTCAACAGTGACCAATTAATAACTCCGTTAAAGTAATTAAGATAAATCAATTGCTATAACTGAAGTATGCATTTGAAAGATTGCTGAACTCATTTATTCATTCATTCATTCATTCATTCCTTCCTTCCTTCCTTCCTTCCTTCCTTCCTTCCTTCCTTCCTTCCTTCCTTCCTTCCTTCCTTCCTTCCTTCCTTCCTTCCTTCCTCCCTCCCTCCCTCCCTCCCTCCCTCCCTCCCTCCCTCCCTCCCTTCCTTCCTTCCTTCCTTCCTTCCTTCCTTCCTTCCTTCCTTCCTTCCTTCCTTCCTTCCTTCCTTCCTTCCTTCCTTCCTTCCTTCCTTCCTTCCTTCCTTCCTTCCTTCCTTCCTTCCTTCCTTCCTTCCTTCCTTCCTTCCTTCCTTCCTTCCTTCCTTCCTTCCTTCCTTCCTTCCTTCCTTCCTTCCTTCCTTCCTTCCTTCCTTCCTTCCTTCCTTCCTTCCTTCCTTCCTTCCTTCCTTCCTTCCTTCCTTCCTTCCTTCCTTCCTTCCTTCCTTCCTTCCTTCCTTCCTTCCTTCCTTCCTTCCTTCCTTCCTTCCTTCCTTCCTTCCTTCCTTCCTTCCCTCCTTGGTAAATATTTTGAAGTGCTATTTGGTAAATAGCACTCCCCAGCATTCGTTCACATTGTCACAAGACACGGCCATGGAAAAATAAAAAATGTTTTTATTCGATGTGATTTATAATATTTTTGAAATTGGTTCCTTATTAGTTCTTCCTTCCTTCCTTCCATCCTTCCTTTATTCCCTCCTTCCTTTTTTTCTTCCTTCCTTCCTTCATTCCTCCCTCCCTCCCTCCCTCCCTCCCTCCCTCCCTCCCTCCTTCCCTCCCTCCAAATTTACTTTTACTTTTCTATTACTATTTGCACTTTTCAACAAACTGAGGCCTACCTGAAGCTGTACAGTCACATGAAGCCACTACCTACGAGTTGTAGCTACTCCTGCTTCTAGTTTTTATTTAATTTACACATATTTATTTTCATTTTTTTATAAATTTCCATATTTCATACACTGCGTACTTTTTCATGTATGAATTTGTGGTGCATTATAAGTTTATTTTATTCATCTGTCTGCAATATTTTCTTTATTTTCAGAACTGTGTAAGGTAAAAGCATACATCATGGTCAACATGGGTTGCATCCACGGAAATCGGACGTAAAGTGCCAGAAATCGCTTTTTGTCACTTTTTTGTATCTTGGCCATTTTCCAGCGCACTCTAGCTGCGGAACTGTTTTATGAACTGCATAATGTATTTGAGATATAGCCGTGAAACCGAAAAAGGTGCCAAATTTTATTTTTTTTTTGCAAAAAAGGGTTCCGGACAAAATTTCTGTCAGCTGTCAAGTTCGGATTCATGTTCAGCGACCCAAAAAACATAAAAGGTAAGAAAATTACAACAATGACAACATTTTCCCCTATTTTTCCTAATCAGCTAACCTACAATAGCTTTTCAACAATTAAGGTTATGATTTTTTTATCGTTATTTTATAGCTGGACATTAATGATATGGCTGCCAGCATGATGGATCTAGGGCAGTTCCGCAACCTTACGTTATCAAACAGCGCAGGACTGATGGTATAGGATATAAGATTTAGATTACTTACATGGAGAGGCTGTGCAAAAATTATATATTTAAATAAGAAAAAGAAACATTGTTTATAATAATTTAAGTATATTTTATTTAAATAAAGTAATATATTGATGGCTTCTAAACGCGAACGTGTAACTTAAGGGCAATAAAATCAATTTATAGTGCTAGTTGAAACATAACATTAGTGACATTTCTCCACGAGATACACTAACCGACAGACCAACTTAAGAATGTTAGGTATAATACAAATAGATACATCAGAAACACAATATACAACTTAGAAAACAAAATTTTGGCACTTCAGGTGAAGATGGAGCGTCCCTGAAAACACTCCCAACAGATGGAATATGCTTAGTATCCAGCCAATTCGGCGAAGGTGGAGTCCATTTCGTCGGCAAGAGACTTGTACCTGTCCTTGTTGATTCCAAGTTCATCTAAAAAATAATTAAGTAACTGATCAAAGAGACTGTATGAAGAAGCTAATTTACATACACAAATAAAAAGGCTTACTGGAAGGTATAATTCTGTCAAGTACTGAGGGTTATTATGTTTATATTAAGTAAATGATTGGGCAAATTGTCAGGTAATATTGTTATGTTGTAATAAATAACTGATAAATCAGTAAATGACGAATTGAAAACTTTGGAAATTCAACAAACACGTAACTGCAACATTACAATACAATAAAATTAACATTTACAAGACTTAACTCACCCTTTAAGGAGAAGCAGAAGCAGTAGGAAATTCATTAAAAAGCAGAGCTTAGAAATGTTTAAAGCGATGGTAGGCAAAGCACTATAATTATTCTACGGTATGCATTCTTACAAATTACGGTAAATGTTCTTACAATCATTTACCATAGCATGAATTTTTTATACAAAAAGTAAATTATACAAAATTTGATAGAACTAGGTACTATGTACAGACACTCTAAATATGAAAGATTTATTTTTTTTGTCCGAGGGAAGACATTTCGACAAAGGTCTTGTCGATATCCGTAACAATACCAAAATATTTATTCTTTTCTCGGAGAACAAAGTCTGAAAAGCAAAAAGCATATATATTAAAGCAAAGCAATGGCATGAAGAATACATATTTTCCCATAAAGCAAACTTATATTACTACCTACATTAGTAAAGGCGATGGATGTAAAATAAGTGAATTTTGCTTTATTATGTAAATAATGGAAACAAATAGATGTACCTTCAAGTCTGTCAACTTCCTTTTGCAATTTCTTAACTGTCTTTTCGGCGAATTCGGCACGAGCTTCAGCTTCCTTTAGCTTGACGGTAAGACTCTTCAATTGTTTCTTGAATTCCTCGACTCTCTGGTTGGCCTTCTCCTCAGATACCTCGAGAGATTTAAGTGAGTTTCCTACTACCTTCAATTCTTCTTCGAGTTCCATGATCTTGGCGTCTCCACCCTTTGTTACAACACACGTGAATATAAAAGTATAATATAAAATGTAAAGTACATACCTTAACACGGTCCTCAGCTACTTCAAGTTCATCTTCAACGAAGGCTAACTTGCGGGATACTTCATCAGATTTGTTGTCAGCATCTTCAGCCAATAGACGGGCTTCTTTCAATTGGTTGGTGAGTTGGTCCATACGTTCCTCATCTTGTTGGGCACGGTTTTCCAATACCTTGCACATACTGAAATAAAAAATACATATTATACCTATACATACCTAATTATTTCATGAGTATTATATTATATTTAGGAAAGTAGACGGTATAGATATGATATAATCATTGTATCATTGTATCATTGTATCATTTTTACCTCTCTAGGTGCATATCTGTAATTATTCCCCTATGAACATGTAATTCGCTTTGTATGTTCGTTTCATGAGATATTCCAGATAATTCAGTTGTTATCTCCATCTTCAAAAGTACAGTTTTGTCTACTATAAATTTATCTACTGACAAATCAATGAATTAATTAAATTTGACATGTTTGTACATAAATTACATAAAAATCAAGGAACTCTAGAAAAGACTGGTGGCTCGTTTACGAGTTAAGAGAATACTGTCTAACAATAGTAGTAAACATATATCGTTCTAACGTATCTATACATTTTCCCCTTAAGGCAAAAGGGGTATAAAACAATATTTATTTGACAAAACTATCTACTACTCCAGTCAAATACGGTCGCATAAGACAAGCTGCGGAATGAGAGATAGCAAGCTAAATTGCAGAGACCTTCGCTTTGGTGTTCAAATGAATCACCAAAAAATCTCATGTACTCAGCCTTGTGCTACCCGAGACATTGAGGGTCAAAGGTCGCGAAAATATTTTAGTTTTCAATAATCTCGCTTCCTGTGTATCTCATGTCTTTTGAGGTTATTAAAAAATTTAAGAAGCATAAATTCCTCTACGTGTCAACAACCGTTTTCAAGATATATAGCGTGAAGAAGGGGGAGCTCGCATTTTTTAAATAGATAACACTATAATATGCTGCGGAGCAACGAGTTAAATTGTTAAATCTTCCACCTACCAGTCAGCAGCTCGACAGCATGTCTACCGGGTCTACTAGTACCATCATTACTACCAGATACAGACTTGGCTGGGAAAAGACTTATTAGGACTATCAGGTTCAAAAGTTTGTAGTCAATATCAAGGACGGGTAATAGGCATGCTTGAACACTTTATCGGAATTGGACAACATTGATGTCTCGAATGAGAATGAGTCTGAAGAGATTTTACAATTGGACACTGGAAGCGTGTCATGATGAAGATATTATTTTGGCATAACAACTTGAGGAACCTTAAGGTGAAGACGAGGAAACATAAAGTATGTCTGCAGATGATCATATTAAGACGTGGACCGAGCACTGGTCACCAGAAGCTTGTGCTAACATCGACAACATAGATTAGTCCTACTGGGGATTCCATGCCTAAAAAACGCTCCTTGCGTTCAACTTCAAAAGTGGCGTGGAAAAGAATGTATTATTTTGTTTTTAATTATCTATTATGAATATATTTTTAATAAATAAACAATTTTTTAACTTAATTATCAATGGAAATATAATTTTATAGTATAATTGATTAAGAAAAGTGCATTATACCTACTTGTCGCTCTTCAGTATATATAGTGTAATCTTTAAAAAAATGTGCGGTCCCTCCACTTCATGCTATATCTCGAAAACGGTTGGTCATACGAAAATGTTTTTAACAAGGGGGGAAAATGCAACATTTAATTCTGCAGATGAGGTTGGCGAAGGACAGTAATCACTAGACACAGGATTGTAAGCATTTGTGCTTACATTGGAATTTTAAAGCAGCAGCATATTATAGTGAAATGACAACAAATTACACAAAAGGAATAAATTTACAATCAAATAAATTTTTGATATTTTTGATATTTTATGTTTTGATATTTTATGATTTATTTTATGATATTGTTATGTTTAATCTCATTAGTGACGAAGTTCTTAGGGTTACAGAAACATTTTGAACAATAGGAGACAAAACTACAATGAAACATTTAAATCAACATTTGGTTCTTGATGCCTCTTTCTACAAAAACTAATTTCGTTATATTCATGGTTAAATTATTCTGGTTTTATTTAAAATTGACATTTTTTGTTTTTTTTTCTTTTATCACATATTAATTGCTGTTTTGTAAAAAAAAATATTTATATTTAATTTTTTGTGCCTTGTAATATTTTTACATGCCTTTTTAATACATATTTTATGCTTTCTTTTCGAAAAATAAATGCTTTTTAAGCGTTTATTTCAATTGTTTTAATCCGGTTTATCACCTAAGGGATGAAATGACGCTTCCTCAAAATTATTATTAATTATTACAATAATAATTATTAATATTATTAATAATTATTATTATTGATAACATGGAAAACTAGTTTAACCAACGTTTAACCATTAAACATAGACTCAAAAGTTGCAACAAGCGCTTGTATACGGAAAATTATCGGATATATTCCGCTTCCTAGTTTGTTATGTTTATGACAATCCTACATGCAGGATTTTTGAGGCGGAAGAAATCCCACCACATAAAATATCCAGCTTAGAGCTTAGAGTTATGGGAACTTTTTCTATAATCTGAAATCCAAGAGGCAGTAACAGCGGCTTCATTTGATAAATGAGACTAATGGAGTAATACCAGACGTGGGTACAAGCTTAATAAAGCTTCAGAGTAGAGAAATAATGAGGGATAAAAACTGTCAACTTCGTACGTCTTGGAAATCCGGACGTCGGAATTTTACATTTTGCAAAAGAGGTACATATATAGTTTGTTAATATACCTAGAGGATGCTCTCTGGATTCAATTTGTTTGTTGTGGTAGGTGTTGTAAATGTAATTAGCATTTTCTCGACCAAACTCTATGCGTTACTGACTTAATATATGGTTTAATTTGCTCATAAATCAGCACGTTTCTGATTTTTTTATGATAAATTTGTGATAGTGGTATCTCATTTGGTTGTTCAAACCCCGGTGATTTGGATTGTAAGCATTCATATAAACAATACACCAAAATTTGTCTTCTTATATCAAACAAATCAGATAATTCATTATTTACCACCATCATAAATTTCACCAAGTCGTAGTGTGTTAGTCAGCGAAAATGCATTTCTTATTGAATATTTAATCATTTAGGTTAAAACAGGCTTCAGAATTTTAAACGTCATAAGCCACACAAATATTTCCTCAATTATTATATCTCCCCGATAAAATTCACGTTTCCTCACAAATCATGGTTAGAAAAAGAACATTTACATTTGAAAATAAATGGTTATACGAGTAACCGGATTCAGATTCGTCTTATTTATGTTAAGAAATTAGGAACTTGTTATGCTCGATTCTATATTGTTGCGATATTCTTGAAATCTGATAATCCAAATCATATCATAATAAACGTTTTCATTTTCATTTATTTAATATTAGTCTGGATCTTAAACGTAAATAAGAACTGAGTAATAACAAACGGTAATAACAACTCAATATTTTTTTTATTGATAGTGACACTATTATTTGCAATACCAATATGATAATACTCTATGTACTATATATTATGTGTTTTATTTTGTATGTATGTTTTATATGGTAAAGAGAGATCAAATAATACTTTTTACCCACGATTGCGTACATATATAAACATTACCAGATTGGAAAACATGTCCATTTGGTTACATTATCTCAAGTAATGGGTTGCTATTGTGTAATTTTGGGCTAATTTCAGTTAAAATCAAATTATATATGAACTACTTATTAAGTAAATATGTTGACTTATTAATTATAATAATAATAATCATCTTTATTCACTTCCATTATAGTACAAAAAGTACATAAGGTAACAAGTAACGGGTTGAATATCACTTCATATAAAAACAGAAATGAAAGGCGAAGTTTCAACCAACAAGAAAAAGAAAAAAATAAAATGAAAGAATCTACAAAAAATAAATATCAATACATTTTGTCTGTAGATTTAAAAATAAACATAAATATATTTATCAATATAACAATGGTTTGCTCCTCTTGCACATATGTAAAAACAGATTGTTCAATAGGTCATAGCTGGCCATCAAAATAAGAAATGAGTGTCTCTAGCTGTTTTAACCTTTTTCTAAATAAACTTCAGATACATTTTTCAAATCACTAATGCAATGAAAAACTAAGCTAGAAAACTAAGCTAAGCTGGAAGCTAATGAAAAACTATGTGAAAAGGCAGCGGTGTTGTGATTAGGAATTAGTAAAATGTTTTTTCGTGATGACCAATTAATATTAAAGTTATTTAACTTAACTATTTTGTTGTATAAGTAACTAGGGGTATTAGAAAGTTGAAGAAAAATGAATAAAGCAAAAAGTGGTATATGCATGTCATCAATTTTAATTTTCAACCAACCAGCATCATTGAAGTTGTGACTTATATGATCGAATTTCTTTATACCATAAGAATAACGTATATATGAATTTTGGATGATCTGAAGTCTATTTCTATCAACTTTTAACAAATATGAGCCAAAAACAACATCACAATATGATAGTTTTGAAATAAAAAAAGGATTCACACAATTTTAACTTTAGGTTCTGAGTAATGATATTCCGCTGTGGATATAATTATTTTAGGGTAGTGAATGTTCTTAGTAACTGATTTATATGCTTATTAAATCTTAGATCCGAATCGAACCAGACTCCTTAAGTTTTACATTCATTAACTGTTTTAAGCTCAGTATCTAATGATATATTATACCTAATGAGATATTCAACAAATTATTTGCCATTATTTTTTTCTTTTTTGAACCGAACAATAAAACCTGTGGTTTATTTGGATTTAATTTTAGTTTGTGTTCTAGTTTATTTGGATGTTGGTAGTGATTAAATCGTCAGTAATGAAATTACAATAAATAAATAAAGCTGTGTGTCGTCCTCATAGTGATGAACATTACACGAGGTGATTACTGTGTGGAAGTCGGATATATAAATAGAAAATAGCAAGGGACCTAATATCGAACCCTGTGGAACAGCGAACGTAACTGGCTTAACTGGAATATGATATAGTATATTATGCTCTTCAGCACTTGCATTTGTTGTTATAAGTACAATTATTTGCATAAAATTAGCAAAAATCTCTTAGTGGCCACGATATAAGTCGAACTTACCGAGAACTTTCGTCGGCAGCTTGGGAAGCTTCAGCAAGTTTGGTGGTAGCTGTGGCCAAACGTTCCTCAGAGCGCTCCAAGTCTTCTTCAATGAGCTGTACTTTGCGGTTCAATGCGGCTACTTCTGATTCAGCCTTAAACAAATTTCAAATAAATATCAAACAGAAAAAAATAGCTTGCCTCATCTTACTTGTGTCAGTTGTTTTTCCTTGTTTTCCAGTTCTTTGTTAGCGTTTTCAAGGGCGTTCTT
Organism: Tetropium fuscum; assembly: GCA_964058915.1. Classification (NCBI taxonomy): domain Eukaryota; kingdom Metazoa; phylum Arthropoda; class Insecta; order Coleoptera; family Cerambycidae; genus Tetropium; species Tetropium fuscum. The sequence goes on along the minus strand of CAXKVY010014866.1, from coordinate 4,569 downwards.
GTTGGTGATCAGATCGTTTTCAACCTGGGAGAGTTTCTTTTGAAGATCGCGAACCTCCTCGTTGATCTTCTCGGCACGAGCGTTGGCGTCTTTGAATTGACCCTCCATCGCATCAGCTTTGTCCGCCGCATTGTCCTTCTCAAGCTTCATCGCTTGCATCTTCTTCTTGATCGCGTCCATGGCGGCGGCTTTCTTTTCTCCTCACTTACAAGAACAAGAAACAAGAGATATCTGAAACAGAAACGTATTCTAGAATAGGTTCAGTGCGGATGAATTATGCACGAATTTCTAGACAAATTTAGTTAGCTGGTAATATAATATGTCAAATATTAGTATATTACTAGAAAATTCTGATGATTTATAATGTGGTATCTAACAAGGGCGTACCCAGGATCTGAACTAGGGGGGGGGCAGACGCAGGGGCGGCGGGTTTTCAATATGTCGTGGGGTGCAACACCTGTGGGGGGTGTGCGGGGCAATTTTGAAACTTTTTAAGGTCACGCATTCTCCTGACACTTTCCTCTCCTGACACAAAAATATAAACTTTCACAAGGATAATTTTCGGAATAATGACCACGATACTCGGAGAGAGGACATAAATAAATAAATTTATTGTTATTTTATTATAGCACCTCGCGCCGCGCCGTGCCGTATCGCCGGTACTTGTCCAAACTAATAAGGAATTCTGGTTATTCTGGAATTTATGTTAAATGTATGCAAATCTAGCAGGTATATAAAATGTGATTTACATATTTTTTAGATTTTGTTTCAGTGTAGTGTAGTCTGTAAATTTGTAGAACAGTAGTGGTTTATTTTTATTTTTTTCCTCATTTTATTTACTTTAGGTGTATGATTTTTACGTTTTCAAGGTCTAAGGGGGGGGGGCAGCAGCCCCCCTCTGCCCTTGGCTGGGTACGCCCTTGGTATCTAGTGCAGGAAAAATAAATTTTCACATCGAAAAAATTTCTTTGCAAGGAAGTTGGTGGAGACATTCACTTGTCATCCTAGTAAATATACTAAAAATACCTTAAAATGGTTTGGGTTTCGCCATATTAAAAAATAGCAGTTGATTTTCAGGTTGTATATAAATCCTTTACCGCTGCAAATGAGAAAAAAGTCAATTAAAAAATCAAGGCAATAATAAAACAAAACGTGGATGAAACGTTGATTTTTTTTACCTAAATACAACGGCAATGGATTTATATACAAAAATCTGAAAATCAACCACATTTTTCAATATGACGGGCGTAGCACAGCTTCTATTTTAGGGACCTTTTAGTATATTCAATAAGGTAACTGCGTCATCTCCAAAATTCCTAGCTTGTATATACATATTTGTCAAAATTCGTATACTTTTAGCATTACTTAGCTTGCACATCTAATAGAATATTAATTTGCTATATTAAACATTTATCTTTCTCGTCACTTTTCCGACAATATAGAACTCTAGAACGTATTCCGCTATTTTGCACAATGCAAATGGAATTTTAGGATAATAATAGTAGTGATGTGGTAATATAATATGCGTGATATAAAGATTATATACACTGAGCTCGTAAAGTTTGGAATAAATTCAATTAATCGTTATTGAAGGATTTTCACAGGAAATCCTCGGACACGTCAACCTTATTTTATAAAATGTCACTTTTTTCAGCCATCGATTTTTTTTTTGTTTTGTTCGTTTTTGAGCTATGACGTCATCGACAATTTTTTTAAATGACAACCCATATTTTTTTTCACGGATTTCGATAGAGCACATTTTTCTGAGTGCGAATATGTCAAAAACATAGTACCTTTAACATTATAGTTTTCGAGATATTCGGTTGCAAAGTTTATAAAATGTACCATGGCACCATGCATAAGCTATCGGGCGGGTCGAGATTTTTAATAGCTTATTGATTCTAATAGCTTATAGCTTATTACATTTTAAAAGATTAAGGAGTAATATTATTTATTTTGGTAGCTTATCGAACATTTTGAAAGATTTGGGAGTAATCTGTTTAATTTTTTAACAACAATTTAAACAAATAAAAAAATATTTTAACAAATAAATGATAAATAATTAAAGTAAAAAATAAAATCAGAGTAAATTTTCAAAGTGACCTCCATTCACTTCCTGGCAATATCCCATCCGCCACTGAAACTCCTGCAGAACCTTACCAACAGTATCGGGTTGAATGGTTCGAATTTCATTGCGAATTCTGTCCTTTAATTCTTCGATGGTATTTGGTCTATTGAAATAGACTTTGCTCTTTAAATAGCCCCATAAAAAGTAGTCTAGGGGAGTGAGATCTGGAGATCTAGGGGGCCATTCGATAGTTCCCCTGCGACCAATCCAATGGTTAGGAAATAGATGGTTTAAATAATCGCGAACGATCACTGCAAAATGGGGTGGTGCACCGTCTTGTTGGTACCATATCGTGTGATGGGGCAGATCTGGATCTACGTCATTTGGGTAAAGTACCGCAAGTGCAGGGACTAAGTCGTCTCTTAAAAATTCTAAATATATTTCACCTGTTAATACGCCTTCAAAGAAAAATGGGCCCAAAATACGATTACCTACAATACCAGCCCAAACGTTAACTTTTTGTGGAAACTGACTACGAGTTTCCATTTTCCAGTGTGGATTTTCAGGAGACCAATATCTACAGTTTTGCCGGTTAACTGTGCCGTCGAGATAAAAGGTAGCCTCATCAGAAAAAACAATATTGCGTAAAAATCCGTCGTCATCAATCAGGCGTTGCAACATGGTTTGGCAAAACTGTAACCTACGGTCAGGATCATCTTCGTTTAACTCTTGGACCAAAACCACTTTATACGGATGCCATTTGTTCAATTTCAAATATTTCAAGACGGAGCTTTGAACTATTCCGTTGTTTGCCGCCACTTGGCGGGTGGGTAAATGGGGATTTTCTTGAAGCTCTAGTAGAACATTCAATTTAACATCTTGTTGCACTGGTGGACGACCCGTTCTAGGGCGATCTCTCGTATGACAAACTTCTAAAAACTTTTGTTCTATTTTGCTAACGGTGGACTGTGTAATTGGTTCTCTGTTTGGATATTTGTTGTTAAATAAACGGCAAACTTCTACTTGTGTGCGAGCTCTGTCCCCGTAACCGATCATCATCAAAATATCGATTCTTTCCCTTTCACTCAAACGACGGACCATTTTTAAATAAAATGAATTATGATGGAATAATGATTAATCAACTTACTTAATGATATTATTCAACTGATTAAAACACAAACTTGCGAGGAAAACTTCAAAATTGTGACAACTGTCAAAACTGTTGTTTTTCCTGCGCTTTCTTGATAAATGATTAGCATTTGGTCATCGCTTGTATAATTCATTCTTAAAACTTTGCAACCGAATATCTCGAACACTTTAATGTTAAAGGTACTATGTTTTTGACATATTCGTACTCAGAAAAATGTGCTCTATCGAAATCCGTGAAAAAAAATATGGGTTGTCATTTAAAAAAATTGTCGATGACGTCATAGCTCAAAAACGAACAAAACAAAAAAAAATCGATGGCTGAAAAAAGTGACATTTTATAAAATAAAGTTGACGTGTCCGAGGATTTCCTGTGAAAATCCTTCAATAACGATTAATTGAATTTATTCCAAACTTTACGAGCTCACTGTATAATACCAATGTTACAGAAACAAAGATCGATCTGTAATGTATTTGCGCTACAAATTTCAGCGCTCAAGCCGTATCACCAGAAAATCTTTTATAATATACAAAGTAATATAGAATGAGTATAGACACAAACATTTCATCGTGTTGCTAATATTCTCGTTCAGAGATAGATCCCGAGGCGTGAAACCAAGCATTGGCTAATTTTAGCCCGCTCCTAGTTTAGTCAGAATGAGACGCCAAGTCGCTACCGACCGACGCTCTGCAAAATTAATTACACCGTCCTGTTTACATAAAAAAAAAACATTATTTGACGCAGTTTCAAGCGATTTCTTATTAAAAACATATACCTACATCTGGGTGAGTAATTGTAAAATGCCTACACTTTTAATACTGAAATCTAAGGAGGCTCTCCGAAAATATTTTAAATCCGATAGTGTCATATGAGACTATTTCCATGCTGTATAAAACTCACTAAGGACCTGCGTCAGAAATACATTCGTCTGTCTTTCTCATCTAGGAATTAAGGCAAACAATATTTTATTACAACAGATATAGCTTTAGTTTTTCCAATATTATTTTTACATATAGCTGAAAGTGAGGCCAAACGCGTATGGCAAAATGCATATGCATTTGGGGAGTTTGTTGTGAGCCTACAGGGATGGCTACAGGGTGTTTCATCCTTGAAAGCGAATAAAAATATGATATATAAATTGTATCCTTGAGGCAAGACGATAACTAGGAGTAAACTTGTCTTACAAACGTTAATTGGCTATCCACTGGATTATATTTTGCCCTCTGTTAACGGAAAATGTAGCAGTAAGAAGGTTGTACCATAAATAAATTTCTTATATATTTTTCATATTTTTTACACAAATATGTCCTATATTATACATGTAAAAAGTATGAAAATATATAGATAAGAAATT
>CAXKVY010014865.1:0-29648 GCA_964058915.1 Tetropium fuscum | reverse complement strand
ATTCTACTTGAGTACCTACCTCTTTTTTACAGTAGTTACACAATTTAGCAAAATCTAACTACATCCATGTATGTAAATAACATGTTTAGGTACTCCCTCCAACGGAAAAATATTGGAGAGTGACATAATGCAAGTGAGTGCATTATGTAATGCAATACAGTCTCTGTAGCGTAATGTAGTGTATTCGCAGGGGGCTCGTAGTTGATGTTAGCACTTTAGTTTATATCCGTTGGAATCTGTCAATTCGACTGGCATGATCCAGGACCGGTTGCGCTGTCTGTGTACAAGTATGGGGCATTTTAAATTTATCGGCAACTAATAAGTTATCATATGTGCTTGTATAGATATAGCATCATTGCGTTAATAGCGGCAATAATTATTTATATCAGATATTACATGTTACACTAATGTTGGACTAGTTGTGAAATGCCTAAAACAATTACCCAAACTGCGTCACTTGTCACTTGTATTTATTGATATTATTTTATCTGAACCACATATTTACTATTATACTAAAGGAGCAGTTTTTATAAAATGTGTTGGCAATAAATGATTTGCGGCATCGGAGAGATAAAAATAAAACATAGCTCAAAATATAATAGTCCAGTCAATAGGTGAATCAATCTAAATTATACAATTTGGGGGCTAGTATTATTTGTTAAATAATACTAGCCTCCCTAATACTAGGGGGGTATTCTGAGCATAATTACAGGTTTGAGGGGTTCCCCGAGTGTCGGGGGCGTCACTCTCCCAAAAAACGCGTTTAATTTGATATCTCGAGAAAACTGCATTTTACACAAAAAACTATGGAGATATTTTCTCTTGTAAATTAAAAGATTATTTTTTTATTCGAAACTTTCTAGCATCAATATTTTCCGAATTATTTCGTTCGAAATGCACAAACTTACCTATTTTCGTCTTTTTTCGACGAAAATAGTAAGTTTGTGCGAAATAGCTGGGAAAATATTGATGCTAGAAAAAAAGTTTCGAATAAAAAAGTTGTAATCTAATTTACAAGAGTCTCCATTGTTTTTTGTGCAAAATTCACCTTTCTCGAGATATCAAATTAAACGCTTTTTTTTTCGATAGTGGCTCCACCGACATTCAAGGAACCAAATCTGGAATTATGCTCAGAATACACATTTAACAAGTAATACTAACTAGCTAACAAGTAATACTAGTAGATTTTTCATTTTTTTTGCGATATTAAGACTGGACTATAAATAATATACGCTCAATACAAATAATGGAGAATCTGCGAATATATTGGTGGTTTGTGGTATACATATCTGTAATGACCCGATGAGCGCGCCAATATTCTAGGCTAGAGATGTGACCTCGATAAGAGGGGGCCGAGCAGTACCATCGCTCTTTACCCCTAAAATCCAGCTTTTCTCTAATGTGAAATTAACATACTTTTTAGCATTTTATAACATTTTATTTGTAACAAACCATTTCTTTAGAAATATTAAATCATATTCGATAATCGCCTTTGGTTGCTTGTGATGTCCTGCTTCCTCTGGATCGTAGTCCGTGATCAGCGTATTCCCGTGGTCCTCTGCGATGACTTCTTTGATTTCCACCTTCCATCGGTTGCATCAGTCCTCGAGAAGCGAAGCGGCTTCCTGCAGGTAGCGGGTGGTCTGCCTCGCTTGCCAGGATGTGGCGAGGATGGCGGTGTCGTCTGCGTTGAGGGCCATGGTGATGTTGTTCGTCCTCGGCATATCCGCGGTGTATAGGTTGAACAGGTGTGGGGAGAGTACGGTTCCCTGGGGCACTCCTGCTTCTAGGCGTCTGTCGGTTGATAGCTCTCCTTCTACTTTCAGATGGTCGGGCCTCGTAGGTAGGATTGGATCAGCTTGAGGAGGGATACTGGAGAACAGGCGTCCATCATCTTGATAACCAATCCGTTTTGCCATACTCTGTCGAGGGCTTTGGCGATGTCCAAAAAGATTGCCCCTGTGACCTCGGTGACCGCAGTACTTGGAGCTCCGTGGAATGTCCTCTTCTGAATGCGAACTGCTCGTCTGGGATGGCTTTTTGCTCTTCTGATTTCTCCTTAATCCTTAATCCTGTCCAAGATGACCGCTTCGACAATTTTGCTCATCGCTGGCAGTAGGCTGATCGGCCTGTAATTTTGGGGTAAGAGGAGGTCGTTTCCGGGCTTGGCGATGAAAATCACTTCTGCCTTTTTCCATATGGAGGGGAAATACCGGAGCCTCAAAATAGCATCTGTGGTACCCACAACTCTGGCCACTCCTTTATGAGGGACCTTCCTGATAATCCGGTTTCCTATCCCGTCTCGACCAGGTGCCTTCCGTACGTTGACGTGGGCCAGGATACCGATGATCTCTTCTGGAGATGCTTGTCGGATCTGGTCCTCGTCTGGCTGTCGTCTTAGCTGCCTAGCCCTTCGGTTCACTTCGTCTACGTGGTCCTCGTCCTCGTCTGGCGGGTCGAACTCTACGCTGCAGCTCGAGATTGTCGGCGAAAGCTTCCGCCTTTTCTCGTCGGGTGTAGACAAGTCCTCTCACGCCGTGGATTGGAGGATTGGACTCCAGATGGAGCAGCCATCTTTCGCCACGGTGCTCTTGGAGCGCTGCCTTGACTCTCCGGTTGAGTTGGTTGACCAAGTGCTTATCCGCCTGTGTCCTGAGAGCACGTTTCTTCGCTCTTCTGCGGTCCCGGATTAGCTGCTTGGTCTTTTCGGAAATTTCTCCGGTTGGGTCTGCTTCCCGTCTCACGATGGCTCCGTTGTGCTGGCGCTTAGCGCTGCGCTAAGCACAGCGCTTCTCGAGGTGGGCTTCTTTCTTTCTAGCAGCTTCTTTCTCGTAGCAGCCATAGCCCACCTCGAGGAACTTTCCTCTTCCTCGAGGTGGGCTATGGCTGCTAGGTAATCCAGGCTGGATTTCACTAGCAGGGCTACGGTTCCACCGTTTCTGTTCCGGTCTCTGTGGTGGATCTGGTATCCTCGTACTTTAAACCTGAGATCAGACTCTAGCCTGGTATCCTGCAAGGCGATCACCTCTATTTTGGTCCGCACTAGAAGTTCTTCTAGCTCTACTTTTCGGGCTCTAACACCGGTGACGTTCCAAGAGGCGATCTGCAGAGCATCAGGCTTCACTCTATTCACGGCCATTCAGGGTTGGAAGGGCCGTGAAGAGTAGGTTTAGGGTCTGTCTCAAGTGGGCAATCAACTCCATGTTGATGGGCGGGCTGCTGCTTCTGGGGGCTGTCGTTGGCTGTAGCAATGTTAAAATAATGTTGAATACCTATGTCGTACTATACCTAAGTACAAAAACACCGATAGTAAAATTACTAAAATTGTTTTTAATTCCTATTTATTCGTTATTAGTGTTATATCCATCGCGAAGTAACCTATCAGCAGATGATCTCATGTTGCATTCCATCTTCATAAAATATTTACTTCCTAGTTATTTCAAATAATTTATAACGAAAAGAAACGAAAGTATAATTTCATATGGAACGGTGCATTGTAACAGGTTATGTAAATTCGGACGAGATGATAATAATTATACAATCATCTGTCATGCATTGTTACACTGATATTTTGATATTTCACAAATACATCACGTGCATTCCATCACACATCACACATGCACACATAAAACAACGTTCTTTTTGTAATGTACTACTTGTTTGTAAACTTTTATTCAACTTTTTATAACGACAATTATTATTATTCATCAATTTGACTGACTGCGGCGTGTTTTTGGATCAAGCCAGTATGTAAATACACTTTTTTAAATGTCTATTATTAAATCTTGGCAAAGTGGTTAATGATTTTCCCGTTAAATTCGGAGGTGTTGCAAAAATATGTTATCGTTAAATTACGACAGTGCTGGTTTAGAGGAAAATAATTTTATTACTGATTTGAAAACTACATTTTACGTAACGGTAATGAGAACCATTAATAAATCTATTATTAATTGCAATTAATCAAAAGTAGCAACACTAACAGTAGTTAAATCATAAATATAATATATGTGTGATAGATAGAAAATTACACATTATAGAGAAAAATATTCGTATATAAGTTTTTAAGTATGAGTAGTTGGTATAACATGGAACCTATGTACCTATGTCTAATTAAATTGAAAAAATTAGTTTGCACACTTAAATGTAGGTACAGCTGTGGCCACCCAAATGTGAACAAATTTTGGTGGTCATGAAAAGGACCCCGCACCAAATATAAGGGAAAATGGCCCTCGGTGAAATTCTTTTCTATATTTTCTGGGTGAAATTTCTATATATATATATATATATATATATATATATATATATATATATATATATATATATATATATATATATATATATATATATATATATATATATATATATATATATATATATATATATATATATATATATATATATATATATATATATATATATATATATATATATATATATATATATATATATATATATATATATATATATATATATATATATATATATATATATATATATATATATATATATATAATATATATATATATATATATATATATATATATATATATATATATATATATATATATATATATATATATATATATATATATATATATATATATATATATATAAAGGGTCCGCCAATAGGGACGCTCGATCTTTGACAGCTCATGGCGGCCATGTTGTTTGTGGTAGAGTTGGCAAACGTAGTTGTTATTATTCAGTGTATCTTCACAAATCACCATGAACCAATTCAGCCGCGAGCAACATGTGCAAATCGTTAAAACTTATTACGAAAATCATTCATCGGTTCGAGCAACGTTCCGCGCGCTCCGCCAATTTTACGGTGCAATTGATCGTCCTGCTGAGTCGACTATCCGTCGTTTGATTAACAAATTCGAGGCAACCGGTTCGGTGAACAATCAGCCAACACCGACGCGTCGTCGAAACGTCCGATCTGCCCAGAATGTCGCCGCTGTGCGCGATAGTGTGCGTGAAAATCCGCGACAGTCAATTTCACGTCGCGCACAGGAACTCCGCCTTTCGGAAACATCACTTCGCCGAATCTTGCATCTGGATTTGGGCATGCATCCGTACAAGATCCAGCTGACACAAGAGCTCAAAATAAACGACCATAGACAGCGCCGTATCTTCGCTGATTGGGCTTTAGAGCAGTTGGAAGTCGACCCCGATTTTGGTCGCAAAATCATCTTCAGCGATGAGGCACATTTTTGGTTAAATGGGAATGTCAACAAGCAGAATTGCCGTTATTGAGCCGAGAACAATCCACAGGAGGTCCACCAGGTCGCAATGCACCCAGCAAAGGTAACTGTTTGGTGTGGATTTTGGGCCGGAGGCATCATCGGGCCGTATTTCTTCGAGAACGACGATGGTGTGTCCATCACGGTAAACGGCGAACGATACAGATCCATGATAACGAACTTTTTCTGGCATGAAATCGACAATATGGATGTCGAGGATATGTGGTTTCAGCAGGACGGCGCTACGAGCCACACAGCGCGCGCCACAATGGATCTTCTGCACGAGCGCTTCGGAGGAATGGTTATCTCGCGCGGAGGCGACATCAACTGGCCACCGAGATCGTGCGATTTAACCCCACTAGACTATTTCTTGTGGGGTTTTCTTAAATCACAGGTCTACGCAAACCAACCACAAAACACTGATGCCCTCAAAGTCAACATACGCCACGCCATCGATGAAATACAGCCCGATTTGTGCGCCAGAGTCATTGAAAATTGGACTTCTCGTATGCGCGCCACCCAGCGAAGCCGAGGTGGACATTTGACCGATATTATTTTCCATACATAATGCCTTCGAATACTCTTTCAAACAAAAAATAAATTTCATTTATACCTCTCACACAACTTGCTTTATTTCATTTTAAAGATCGAGCGCGCTTATTGGCGGACCCGATATATATATATATATATATATATATATATATATATATATATATATATATATATATATATATATATATATATATATATATATATATATATATATATATATATATATATATATATATATATATATATATATATATATATATATATATATATATATATATATATATATATATATATATATATATTGGAGTATTAATATTTTAAATTCAAGTATGGATGATCAATGAAATAAATCGTATACTGCTCTGAAGATCCTCAAGAAAGGTGAAAGAACTTGTACAACTTCTAAGTGGTTCGTTTTCGTGTGTATAGTGGTTCATTTCCGTATGTGTGTCCAGATATAGCACTGGTAAGTGTGTTTTCCTTCTTATTCGTCTATTTGCTTATTTCTATGTAATGAAATGCTACCAACCCAAGATTACTTTTCACAAAATAAATATGAATAGCAAAGAATTTCAAAGCTAATATATATATATATATATATATATATATATATATATATATATATATATATATATATGTATATATATATATATATATATGTATATATATATATATATATATATATATATATATATATATATATATATATATATATATATATATATATATATATATATATATATATATATATATATATATATATATAATATATATATATATATATATATATATATATATATATATATATATATATATACCACCGCCCGCAGAAAGTATCTAAAAATTGGCACGGCATTTCATTATAATTTATAATATCAATTTTGCTCGGAAATTTTGAATGAGCACAATATTCTTGACAATCGTAAAGTTGATACATCGCACTCAGCGACGTTACAGCGTCTCCGAATTATTTTGACACTCGGATCGCTTTTTTCGACATTAGCCTGTTTTAGAATGTAGTTTAGAATATGAGATAATCATGTTTTTATTCCACAGATCGCGAGTTTTACAGTTTGTTTGCTGTTAGACGCCTAATATTTTTGTTTATAACGCGATATGTTGAAGATTTTACAGTGTAATTTAAGTTATGACTGTTAAAATGAAATGAACCGAAATAGCAACTATATTCATATTCTCCGGTCATTCTCATAATACTTAAAATTAAAATAAATATACGGAATAATGCCAATAAATACCTCTGTATATTTAATACTAAACTTATAATACTAAAAATACTGAATAATAACAATAATACTTGAAATATTATCTGGTATTACATGGGGGTGTTATGTTTTGATAGAATACTAATAACTAATCAATTTTAACACAAAACCCATCAAAATAACACACTAAATTAAAGATTAACTGTATTAAGTAAGTACTTCTATTTCAAGAATTATTGTTGACCCCATTTTACCACAAAACGTTCGATGGCAATTAGGCAATTTGGGCAACCAAATGAATGCCAATATCGCGATGTGACACGGCCGAGGAACATGTAAAATGGATCCGTATAATATTTGAATGGGAAACATTCTTATTCTGCATCTCGTGTCTGGTCTATGATACTATAAAATAATAATTACAGCTTAATACATATATGTACCTATTATATTCTATATAATTAATAACATACGTTCTTTGAGGAATTCCACTAATTAATTTTGTAGCGACAGTTTCCCTATTTTGCTTAAAAAGTCTTAGATTTGTAACTTTATCCTCCATCGGGTGTGTCATAGTGTATTTTTTTCCAAAAAACTGACATACGATTTGTATCTTCTTCAACAATAGGGAACATGCCTAAAATTTTAAAAATAATACTAAAAACATAGTGTAACGTTGTAATAAAACGCGTACTTCACAAAAAAAACAACATTTCTAATTCCGCGCGATCAGTATGAAGGATCTAAACAGCGATAAAATTGAAGCGGCCCGAAACGAGCCCGATCGTTGCGCCGGAAAGGGGCTGAATGAATTATGAAATCAAGCGGTCGAGTGCTGGGATCTCCCGTAGCCGACCGAATCGGTCTCCTCGTCGCTTGTAAATTGTAGAATGTGGTGTCACGACTTTGAACCTGTTTGAAACGGTTGTCGCTCGCGCGCGAAACTTAATAATTTATAACAAATTTATTATTGGGAATTAAGGGGTCATATTTTGCATAGCTTATTTTTCAGTATGGCAGAACATTTTTATGCAATAAAAAAAATGTGAATGTTCCCTATTACTCTAATTTGACTTGTACAGCCAAAGTTCAATTTGCATGAACCTTGGCTCTTTAATAGTCGTTTTCCCGTTTGGTATGAGAGCTTTCCTGTTAATTTTGAGTAAGTACTTAAATAGTGTACTTATACTAAGGAAATTTTACACATACCCGTGCGTGTTCTATTGCAGTTGTAGTACGTGATTTCTCCTTCTGTACCACTCGATCGTGATATTCGTGATGCAATAACATAGTTACATTTTAATTTTTCTTCAATTACACATTTCCAGTTCTTAAATCCTTAAAATTTTTAGTAGTAGTGAATTGCCGAATCCAAAAATGAGTACGCCCCCTTGCGGAATAAATTCGAACCGAAGAAAGCGAGTAAAAATTTGTAAACCGTCGTCTAACCTTCACGATTCCTCGTTTACGACGTTACTGTTGTGGTTACTGTGGTTTTATTATTCTTTAGTTTTACTGTTGGCTGTGTTTTTTGCGAAACATTTTCGACCCCCAGGAAAGCGAGTTAATAATTTCCTTCACTTCGTTTACTGTGCTTTATTGTTGGCTGTGTTGTTTTAACGTTGTGTTATACTTTTTGTGATTACATTACCATGTCCCTTAAAAGTATTCATAATACAAACTGTTGTGTTTATGATTGGAACTCAAGAAATGGTAAAGATAGATCTCTCCAGTTTCACTATTTTCCGAGGAAAAATTCCGTCATTAACGTGAAAATGATAAATGCACTGGAAATCGAGGAAGAGATTGATAAGAGGAAAGCTTGGGAGAAGGTTTTATTAATGGGCAAGCCAGTGACAACCAATATGCGTGTTTGCTCTAATCATTTTAAAACAGAAGATTACTGTTCCAAAGGTAAGGGATATTTATTGAGGTTAGATTAAGTAAAAAACCGCGAAACGAGTAACATAACACAATCTATTTTTGTTTCAGATGTGGACTTAAAACAACCTAAGCTTAAGTGACACGCTGTACCTTCCCAAAATTTGCCAGTAAAAAGATCACTTGCAAGTGCTCCCGATTTTCGTTAGTAACCAGTGCATCTCGGACAGGATTAATTTCAATTAAATACAATGCACACGCACACGGCTTAGTGACACTCTGTTTAAATCGTTGTATAGCACTGTAATACAGGGCTGTATAAGACTATACTTTGCTAGGAGCACAACATGATTTGTTACCCAATTTGGGAAGGAAAACTGAACTCAATAAAATACGGAAACTGAGACACTGAATTGAGACACTCGCCTCATATAAAGTTACTGCCTAATTTGTAGTTAACATGGCTAATACAAAGCATGAAACACTACTTGCAGGTAAGGGAAGCAGACGTGGCGATACCTTGGTAGGTACCATTTACTTCTAGATAATGAATCGTATAAATAAACAATGACGTACTGTCATTGTTTATGGCAATCGCCATTCTGATATTAGCGTAGGCAATCAACAAAATTATGTGATTGTGACCACGCAGGGGTTACCGAAGCCTAGTATAGGTAAAACTTCACGATGCCCAGGGAAATTTTTCTGTATAATGTTGAGTACCATAGTTAATATAGAACTTGTGTTATTGTCCTACAACCGTTGAAACTCTGAATATTTCTCCGCCTTGCAAGTACATGTAAACTTTACAATGGTTGCATCTCCGTCTTTGTGGATGAGTTTCCCACTTATTTCATGCGGAGAATTCTTTACACCGCTAGTTTGCAAACATAGTGCTATAATTTGCACTAATTCCATAGTAGCAGATGTAGTTCCAAGTAAAAATTATATGCTTGGCATTTACTAATGCCCCTCTACAACACATCTACTCTCTGGAGTGGCTTGCAGGTAAGAAAACACTTTTCCTAATGAAAGAAAAACCACTTCATTGAAATCGTCCATCATAACCTAAAAATAACGTTGTATATCAGTACAGGTACGCCGTATAAACATCTATTCTACTGATAAACAAAACTATATACCTTTGTTTTAAAAACCGCTTAAAGTGGATAAACGATTTGTACGTATAAAAATGTCCCAGTTAAGAAAATGTTCTCGAGTTTAAGAACAGCACACGAAAACACGTAAGGGCACGGAAGAAATTTTACTCGCTTTCCCGATATTTGTTTACAAACATCAGCGCCCCGAACGGTAATTTTAGTCGCCAATAATATTGTTCTGGGGATGTGATTAAGTGCCTCTAAACACGAATGAAACAAAATGTTGGGGTCATAACTTACCAAGTATGTTAAAAAATTATTTCTTCTATTTCAAAATTTTTATTGTGAACTTCTTTGAGGTGATTCATTAAACTTTAATTTTGTTGATAAAACGAGTTACCGTTTGATTCCATACATTTGTAATTCCATTTAGACCTCTCGTAGGAAACGGCACTTGTAGGTAAATTATGAAGTTCTCGAATATCGTCAGCGTAATTCGCAAAGTGCGTAACTCCACTTTAATTGACATAATGTCAATTAAAGTGCCATCTAGTGTAGATTTTTATTACGCATGTCATGGAATAATTCGTATCTCATAAATACCAACCATTTCGAAACTAAAGCAGAAAAAGAAAAGTGCGTATCTCCGCACGTTATTGCGCAAATTGCCTATCTCCAGCCAGTTTGAATTTTAACCATAATAACACGTGGACGCCACAGCTGATGTTCCCGCGTACTGGTTTATTTTTAAGTTGTCTAAAGTAATTATTTTTCAGTGTGATCGTGATCTTTCAGGTAAGTGTTTATTTATTTAATTGTTGTATAAAATATTAGTAATAAAAGAAATATAAAAGAATTATTTAATTAAATTTGTGAACGTTTTCCGTTGCCTAGGGAGATACGCATTGAACACAGAAAACTTGCCATGTAGGTAGTACAATGGAGATAAGAAGTTTGTGATTATTTTTAAATATAACCAGATCTTTTAATTTTATACTTAACTATGTAGGTTTCTTATTTTTATAAAAATAAGGACTACCTAATAGTAATAATTCTTTATAATAGGGCTTTTCGAATGCTGACGTTGGGTTATAACTAGTC
Organism: Tetropium fuscum; assembly: GCA_964058915.1. Classification (NCBI taxonomy): domain Eukaryota; kingdom Metazoa; phylum Arthropoda; class Insecta; order Coleoptera; family Cerambycidae; genus Tetropium; species Tetropium fuscum. Next base: position 18,548 of record CAXKVY010014865.1, on the reverse strand, counting down.
GATTTTTATTGAATTCTTATTGTGAGGACTAATTGGATTAATTCAAATGAAATTAAATTCCTCAAATTCATTAATAGGATTAACCTAAATTCACAATAAAAACCTTATTGTGAGGAGTCTTATTGTGATTTTGTCTTGTATAAACAAGGCCGATATATAGTTATAAACATTATAAGTTTGCACGAACGAAAATTCTTAATGCCTGTATTATTTTTAACACAAGTCTAAATTTTATTCTCAATGTAAATGGAATTTGAATTAATACATTAATAAATATAGTTCACAATTTTACCACTTATGATATAAAAAGGCAAAAGGGTTACTGCTACCTGTGGAACGAAAGTGAGGTTAGAGGGCCAGCAAACGAATTTTCTACAATAATAGTATATTTTCTTAAACAGCAAATTGCGGCTCACCCTACAAGACATGATGTTGATTTTGTCTTGTCCAGCGATGGGTGTGCAGCTCAAAATAGGAATTGTGTACTCTCAAACGCTCTTTTCAACTTGGCAATCGAACAAAATGTTACTATTATACAAAAGTACTTGCTGAAGGGACACACGCAGATGGAGGCGGACAGCATGCATTCGACAATCGAGAAGAAACTTCGAAAAACGAACATAAATGTTCCCGCAGACTATGTCTCGGTTTGCAAGAAAGTGTGTGAAAAAAGTCCATACGACGTAAATTACCTGCCACACTCTTTCTTTAAAAACATTGAGGGTAGTGTTCAATTTTTTAGATTGATTAGACCTGGAAGAAGAGTTGGTGACCTTCAGGTAAATGACTTAGAGGCTATAAAATACACAAATAAAAATATCTATTACAAATCCCGACACACTGCCATGGAATGGTCAAGTTTCCCAATTAGATTACCATTAGATCCAGAATGTATCAATTTTAATACAGTGCCACCTTTATACCGAAATAGGCTCAGCATCAAAAACGAAAAATATCAACATTTACAGCAACTTAAAAGGAGCTTGGAAAATGACTACCACACATTTTATGATGATTTACCCCACAATAATTAACATTTAACACATTTAATTTTGTTTCGCTGTTGTAGAGGGTAGTATTTCAGTGAACTGTTAAAAGTCCTGACGTTCCATTTTTGTTACACTTTTGTATTCGATACGAAATATATTTTTCTTTCTATTGTTTGTTTTAATGATCTAACTCACAATATTTAAAAGAAATAATTTTTAAAGATAAACGGAAGGGTACAATTCAATAGAAAAATACGTATCTCCTAACTAAAATCAACATTTTTATCCGAAAATTGCGTAACTCCATTTTAGCGTGCAAAACGCTAAAATTTGTCAATTTTATCTATTAAAATCTATTTTTTGTCGCAGCTTGACCTTAAAATACAAACTGTGATCAACAATTAATTGATTGAAACGAGAAAAACAGTTTTTATGCTCTCCTGTAAAATTTAGGCAAATGGAGTTAAGCACTTTGCGAATTACGCTGACGATATGCCTGTTAGTAATGTCCTGTTAGGCGTGGGTGGATTGCTTGCTAAATACTTTTAGGCAAGTATTGCACATTACAGCCATTATGAACACTAGATAAATCAATGTTATGAACCAAATGGGCAAATAATAGTCATAAAACTTAGAACCTTGAAAACGTAACCACAGTTTTTGACATTACAGAACACTTTTTAGGGTTACGTCAGATGATTGTTAAAATAGTAGTGGGAGGTGCCACGCTTGGCTTTTATCACCTCGCGTGATGTAAAACCATACGAATCAAATCAGTATTGCACTAGTCAAATGTATGTGTTGAAACAACCATTCGAGATGTATATAAACTTTCTCGTTCCCCGATGAGAAACGTAAACGTAATACATAACTTACAATTTGAAAGTTGAAAACTAGAGACAGGAGACTGAGAGTGGTTTAAGCAATGGCAGGTTTTCCTTCGGAAAAATGGCATCTTAGTGCGAGTGCCCATAAATGCACTGAATGTGTAGAAAAAGTGAATTCAACTGAGATAACCAAATTCTGTCAGTTTTGAAACGGTGCAAGGCTACTGCGGGTACGGCGCTAGTAAAAAGAAATCGATTAGTAGATCGATATTATTCTCGCTGGAGTTACGATGTACGAAATCATGCCCTCTCTTTCTTTTTCGTACATCAGCTTACAACGTTAGTCGGATATATCAACAGTCACATATAATGGACTTCTTTTTGTTGTCCCTTTCGTTTTATTAATTTTTAAAGAAGAACACTCGAACAGCGTATGTTGTAGATTCAGAATATTTCAGTTACGTAACCGCCAACTTCAAAGATGTAAAGAGTACTTATATTTTTTTTAAATATTATTTGTTTTTAGATTTTCAGCTGACAAACAGAATTAAACCATTTATCATAAATTAATTCAGCAGTACATGTCATCTGCGTATCAAATTATATAATATAATAGATACAATGAGACGATGACACTACGTTATCAGGTAGACTAGACTATCAATATAAGCTGATGAATTGTAATCTCTTGCAATGCGATTGTTTGTAATTGGATTCAATTGTTTTATATGGTGTCCCACACAAATAATAATTAGTTTTCGGAGCATTGGCGACAGTGGCAAAATATAATATTGTCGATTCACATAGCCGCTCTTTTAAATTTTTATCTGCTTTCGCTATTTGTTATAGAATAAGGATACTGTTGTTATCGGCTTTTCAATAAATTTTATTTATATTTTACCTCACTGATTGGTCTTATATGAATGAATCCTTTTTCCAAAAACTGGAAGGTAATATAATACTCGTATAACGGAAAATTATATATCTATACCATTCATGAATTTGATACAGGCGATAGATTAATTAATTACACTGTTTAAATTTAAAAAAAATCTTTATCAGCGACCCCAAAATTCCCGAGACACCGATTTTGATTCTGGCGTAAATGCCGCGCTCGCGAATCGCGAACCACATGGAGATTATTATGTGCAGCCCAAATTACTTGTTATAAAACATTTGGGTCTTCTTGAATTTTTGCTAATAACACAACACCTCCTCCTCCTTCATCGTAATCCTAACATCCTCCTTTAGTGCTTGCTTCCCATGCATCATGCGTGTATTCTTTATTTCTGATATGCACTAGCTGACTAACGTCGACAAGTAAAGCTATAGTTGATAACGCCTTGTAATTTTTCTTCTGCCAGGTGTTGTTTCGTGTCTCCTGTGTTGGTAAATCACTCGAAACTACGTCCCATAAATCAGAATTTATTAATAACATTTTCACCAAATAGTTCCACGACTGATAGTTCTGTTCGTTTAATTTTTCGACATTATATTTCGCACTTTCCGCCACTATTCTGGTTGACCATACAACACTCGCGTTGTACCTTTATTTATTATCTCTCGCAGGTGAGCTAACGCGAGGCGACTGGGCCCATTACCTGATCGAAACACCTGAGAGATAATAAAATATGCAAACGTGAGAACAATAACTGTTCATATAACCGTATAACGACCTAGTATATAGAAATTAATATGCATGGTGTACGCTACGCGATATCTTTCGCACTGACTGCCTAATATAAACTATTTTATTTTAACAACATATATTCGACCCTTAAGTGAGTTAGGTCAGTCTATAATGAGTTTCCTGGACCCATAAGTGGTGACAGTGATTACCTAATTAATAATGTACTCTATTTCGGGTGCCGCTGAAGACTGTTTACATTCCAAACTTAAATAATAATAATTATTTTTATAATATATTCCAACAACTGTAACAAAATGGTAAAGTGCAGGTCATAATTCTGTTCGGAAAGGGAATAGCAACCCAAGAAGTCCTTTGTTTATTATTTAGAGAATTCTAAGAAGGTCCACATTAAATGAGTAATTCATCTTGTATAGTGTGTTTTCTTTAAGTACGGTCTTAGCAAAATTTCATAGCTTCGTAAATGCATAACTTCGTAATCGTAAACAGATGTGTAACTACCAAAAAGTAAAATATCTCAAATCAATTGTAAAATTAACAGGATCCATAAAAGCGTCACGAAAAGATTCGACCATAAATAATAGTTGTCCGTTAGAAGCGTCACTTAATTTATGGTTTCCGGGTATGGAAAAAATGGCCAAACAGCTAACTAATTGATGCAGAAAGAGTAATCTCAGAAATGTCATGTAAAATGTTTAGTTTCTATTTTGCAACCAGATGTCGTTAGAGTACGGGAATAGTTTCCTGAGATCATGTAAGGGGTAAAGTAGGTCCCGTAGGATTGGTGGAGATTTCACCCCCAGTAAGTGGTATTACTTAAAGGGGATGAAAGATCGACTTTGGTCCCGCCCAGCGAGGACTGGATCAACAATCTTAGCCAAAATTATGCAGTTTTCCGGCAGGTTTTCAGATAGTAAATTCGGGTTTAAAGTCAAATAGTTTAATAAGCGGAAAGGCACTCAAAATTGTTCTATTAGAATCAGGTCTACTTAACCCTAGCGATTAGCTTTGTTTTCATATGAATAGATTCATTATTTGCGCGACGCATCTGGCTGTGTTCAAATTTATAGTTTGTTTAGTGTAAATGTTTTATTGTCAGCGTAATTTATTCTGTTAAATATTAAATATATATCTTGGTTTGAAGTTATTTGAATTAATCTCTTGACCAACGAAATTCAATATTATCCGACAAAGTTAGTTCGTGAATCTTAGTGATGATGTGAGGTTTTAGCCATACAGGATTAACATCGACATCATGAGAGCATATGAGGTAAGCTAAATCTCCATGTATCAATATTAAGATTTCCCCGTCTAACTTTAAAGCATACGCGACGAACCCAGGACTATGAGATCTTGTGTGTATATATTTATGTATGTATACATATTTTTGCAAACCCCGACGCTCCCTTTCATTTCAACATCGGTCAATCTGGTAAAAACCCCAGTGGTTACACAACTAAGACTTCTTCAATATCTATATGAACGATATACCAGACACCCAACCTGATACTCATGTTCGCCCGAGATACAGCAATACTAACAAAGGGACCAGATATAAGAGCTGCTGCAACCAATCTGCAAGAAGTAACCAATATCATAACAAAATGGTTTACTAATTGAGGCCCTAAATCAATAAGGACAAGTGTACTGCCAAGATCTTCACACTACGACGCATAAACAACCCACCAATAATCAACATAAATGGAAGTGCGATACCCTGAAAGGCAAACGAAGACAGCGACAAATACCTAGGAATAGGGTTTCCATAAAGGGTTTTTGGACTTCAGGACAAGTGAGCTCTAAAATCCGGACAAAATCCGGACTTTGCCGAAAAATACGAAATACATTTATTTAGGTACTTTTAAGGGTAAATTAAATCAAAGACAGTTAAGAATTCGTTCATTTTATTACAAAATACATATTAAATTTAAAAAAAATGCATAGATCTATAAAAGCTTTTAAGGTAAATGGTATACCTACTTAACAATGTCATAAAACATAAATCTCTTCTCTGGTAAAAAAAATACTATCTATTCCTTGGCATCACAAGAAACACAGCAGTTGGCATTATTTGTTGTGTAAAAATAACTAGTTCACGTGGTATTTATTTGATTTCTGAACTTCGATCAGGACGGAAAAATTTGCAGTGACATAATGTAGTCATAAAATTCAGAACAGGTCATGTCAAGCTTTGAGCATTTCCTCCGTTACTACACACTTCCGTTTTGGCATTATAGAGCCTAGGCCTACACACTTGTACACACTAGAGAAACTTGTCAACTTTGGGATTTCACGAATACTGAAAATGAGGACAGAAGAATTCACGCGTGCGTTGAAAACGAGAAATTTGACCTCGGCGAACGTATAGAGATGCGTTCGTTCGAAGATGCGTCGGCATTTTAGAGATGGGGCGTCGGGTCGTAGCGATTAAAACGTTCAACTAAATTAAGTTGTTTTTGTGGTGTCCAGTTCTCCCGGACATTTTTTCAAATTCCGGCCGGACTTCCCCGGATACCTTATGACAGAACGAAACATCAGGAAGAAAACGATAGTTTTCTTGTAGTGAGCTAGCTAGCGCTACCGTAATCCCCAGCTCCACCAACAGTTGGCGTACGCGTTCATTTATTTGAGTTTAATTCCTGCCGGCCAAAAAACCGCTCGCCCAACAAAAAGTGTCATAAATAGACGCGATTAAAACAGTAGATTGAAACATCGGTGTGTCCTTACTATACCTACGTACGTGAAAGAATTAAGCTAAGAGAGCCTTGTGGTCGAATATCAACGAACAGAGTTCTCTCTGGTGGTTATCTGCCTGGTCACTTAGGTAAGAGCGGCCCTAAATTTTAAATGTGATATTTGTATTGACATCCCTAACTTAGTTTTTAGTTTTTACTGGTTTCGTGGTTTTTCATACCAACTTGCGAGGGGCAGCCTCATTTTTGCAACGTCCATTAAAATATTTCCGAAGTTCTACCAGAAGAGACTATTATTTCTCCTAGCCAGATCCCACACTTTTAAGCAACCAAACCCTGAGATAAGCCGTTTCATCGCAACCTTAACCTAAACATGTCCGGGTAAATCCGGACGTATGGAAACCCTACCTAGGAACATACTTGGACACCAGGCTAACATGGAAAATGCATATAATCAAAAAACTAAACGAATGCTATGCTAGACTCACACAGCTGTACCAGATTATCAATAAAAAATCCTCGATAAAAACAAAATGTGCCCTACTACTATACAAAGCACTGATTCGCCCATTAGTATTATATGCCTGTTAGTCCATACGCTAGGTAACATCCTGCGTTTTTCAGAGGTCCACGATTTATTTTTGTGGCATGTTGTCTGAGACGTACATATTTAGTATCATTTGGTCACCAGGCCCAAAAATGGCCAGTTTGGTTTGTATACAGGGTGGTCATGTATTAAAACTAAAAATATGATTTTCGCACGCAAATGTTCTTTATTTATCTACTCAAGATGTGAGTTTGTATGTGTTGTCATTGTGGACTTGAATTTACAGTATATCTGTAAAATATTTATGTTATTGGTATTATACAGGATGGCGCAACAAATATTTTAAAAAATTTCAAGGCATAAAAATATGAATGTTCAAAAAATTATCTTATTAAACCGAAAACGGAACTACACACTAAAAATGGGGCGCATATTTTATTTCCGACATTAAAATTTTCATTAAAAAAAAGAGCAGCGTAGTAAAATCGATTTTGTCGGGCGTAAAACCGATAAATTATTTTAAAAAATGTTTCTCCTAAACCGTTGGACGTATCAACCCGACTTATATAAACTTTTTTAAACGTCCATCCGTCCTATACATAAAACGGTCGAAATTTCCGTCAACAAAGATAAAGGAGATATGATTTTTTGGTCATATATAAATAAAATGAGCCGCGCGTTTCATTTCCGATACAGAAAATATGATTAAAAGGACATGAGCGTAGTAAATAATTTTTTTTAGGAAAAATGGATAAAATATTAATTTAAAAAAAAATTATAACAAACCGCCAGGGAGTTTGGAAACATGGGGCGTACTCGCATCATCTTACGCGTCTCCAATTTTTTGCAGCCAAATTTACGGTAAAACCTACCTATCCTACATGTAAACGACCGCGCCGGATCCAATGACGACCTCACATTCGATGCCGAAACGTTCGTTTTCGAGTTACCGTTGAAAAAGTAAAATTTATAATTTTCCTTTTAAACCATGTGAGATATAGAGCCGACGTACATAACGTTTTCTGATCATATAAGGGTCGAAGCGACCGTCTGCGAAAATATGATGCGAGACATGATTTTTTGAAGGAAACGATGTAAAAAATACCATACCCATAAAAATATAACTACTAAAAATTATCTTACAATCCCGAAAACGGCACTACATAATTAAAACGAGGCGTAAATTTCTTTTCCGATATCAAAGTTTTCATTAAAGGAACAGAAGCGTAGCAAAATCTAATTTTTATTTATTTTAATTGCAGTCAATGGAAAAAATAATCGAATTAGACCTATGTTCGAATTAGACCTGGATGATTTTTGAAGTCGGTGTCAGTAAAGGTTTACAAACGTATGGCGAAGTAGCACTATAGGCTGGCACCGCCTCCAGAAATAACAATAATTGTATATTATTGGCCTAATAAGTTTCTATTCTAAGTAGTAATAGTAATAGAATAACGTATTTTTTTTTTACTTTTTAGTGCATTTTTTTAAAATAGATCGGTTCGAAATCGGTTTTGTTTTTTTGTTAAAAGTATTTTTCCTCTTTCGTTTTTTCGTTTCACATACAGCCAAAGTAAAGAAAAGCTAAATCTCTATGGGACACCATTGATTGATATTGTAAAAAAATAGGTAATAGAAATAAAAACTTGCACAACAGATCGCGAAATTTCCAAGCACAACCCAGTTAAAGTAAAAATATCTAGTCACGTATTGTATTCATAGCTATAAGGTGAGAGCCTGTCAGATGAATGACATCTGCCTACGTTGGGTCAAAGAACACTCGCAATGCAACGGCAATAAAGAAGCTGACAAACTGGCCAAGAAGGCAGCCAGCCTGAGAATCCTTGGACCTGGTCCGTCAAGTTGTGGTCAAGTACTCTACCAATTGCAGCGAAACTCCAAATAATAAAGGAAAATGCCCACAAGAAATTTAAGACGTTGTGGGATGAAACAAGTAGCTGTCAGCTGGCCAGAAATCTCTTGAGATATCCCAGCGAAGAATTATCTGGCAATGTCTAGGGGAAAACTACGATTTGTAACAGGAATCCTAACCGGACACTGCCGGGTAAGGAAGCATCTCTATAACATGAGACAGAGTGACACATCCATCTGCAGCGGATGTGTCACTGCTGGAGGATGTGAGAAGAAGAAGATGAAATGGTCGAGCATGTACTTTGTGAATGTCCCGCTGTGTCATCGACCAGATAGTCCTACATTAAAGCGTATTGATTTAATATATTGATCAATAATATTGACCGTCAGGGGATGCTTAACATTTCCTAAGTATTCTATAGTTATCATAATGTCATTGTCATCGTTGTTGAAAATCCTTGGCCTTTCTATATTAGCAAACGACTGCAAATCTTATCAATAAAATTATGTATCTACATGCGTCGATTTATGACTACGTTTAAGTACGTTTTAAATTTTTTATCTAAGTAATAATGTACATATATGTATATGTAAGTATTAGCTTATCGTACGATATAATAATGAATATAAAGCCATGCTAGTTTAAAAAAATAATGAATATAAAATAATATTCTCTATTTTTGCAGTATTTGCTACAAAAGTCTATCTAATCGACCTTTGATAATAAGTGTTTCTGGCTTCTTAGAATTTTGGAATGGAATTCTTAGAATGGAATTTTATATCAGTTTTAGTTGTTTATTATGATCGCACATATAGAAAAAAATAATCAAATACCTATCTCGAAGCGATATACTAATGGTAAAAAAAACACTTTGAGCTTCGAACTTATTTTGACTAGTTTTATCTAAAATCATTTAGGATATATTATAATGATGGTGCAATGATTAAATTGCATCATACATTCTAATTCCAGATAACATACTTCGTAGATTTATTTTATTTGTATCGATATCGTTGACAAAGGTCTTTTCCTCAAATATAATACAGCAATATAATTTTCTATCAAGGATGACTGGCTGTTAAATATCAACTACAGGGAGCATAGTCAAATAAACCTGAGTCGCAGTTGTTTATTTATTTATATATTTTTCCGTTTATTTGTTTAGTTATATATTGTTTGTGTATTTGTTTATGTATTTTACTCAACTCAACACAGCGTCATTCCCAATCATGGACTGAGAACTACATATTGTTAAAAAACAAACAAATATTTTTACAGCTTTGCAACAAAAAAATAACATTTAATACGCTGTTTTATTATAGAAAAGTGATAAATAATTATACAATGACTTCGCAGTCTGCTATTTAATATTGGAGTCACAGATTTTTGTCAAAACCAATATTCAAAATGGTGGCTTCAAGACTGAGGATGATTTTGATGATTTGGCATTATTTTTTATGTGTACACATCTGTTACGGCGATGTGAGGGTAAATTTCGGGAAATGGGACGGAAATGTGAAAGCGGATATGACATCATAAACTATCAATTATCATGCACAGTACCTACCTACTAAATTAATTCAGCTACTACCTGATAGATGGTGTTTACAGCGCCAACCTCCATGGTGTGTGTGTTGTGTTGCCTACCTTATTAATAAAGGCCTGATGTGAGTATCGAACCAGCTATCCCTGGTTTGGAAATCGGGGCTTGAACCGCTGAAATAAATATTTGAAGATTTTCTGAACCACGTGATTACCAATTACTTAATTACTTACTAAATATGATTATCTACATACATACGTAATATATATATAATATAAAATAAAACAATTTTTAATAAAAATATTTAAAATATTTATGAAAAAACCGCATACCGTTACCACATCAGAGATGTTTACACATCGAGGACTAGCAGACTCGCTCATTTTTTTTTATCAATATACCTATTATAAGAAATTAGCATTCAAGATGGCGGTTGTTTTTACCAGTTGTGCATATGTTCAGATACGACTTAGAATCGGTAGCAGATCAGATATTTTTTGAAAAAAATACATATTTAGATTGCAATTTTTGCTGATTACGAATGAAAATTTTCCTGTTAATCTGTAGGCGACGTCGATGTGTAGAGGTGTATTATTGCTATTTTCAGCAGGTACCTTTTAATTTTTCAGTTATCGGGTGGTGGTAATTTTGTAGGCGAAACCCGCGTAGAAATACAAGATAACTATTTTGCTGTGCTTTCCGCGAGGTTTTCCGTATTGATGCCGTATAAACTTAGGTATTGTCACATCATAGTAACTTTGTAGGCGAAATTCGCGTCGACGTATATAAAAATTCACAGTCCAACCCAAAGATCCAACCGGGCGGGGAACATTGAAAACATATCCAAGTGGCCATTTTGAATATTTGTTGTGTCGAAAAATTGTGATCTGCTTTCTTTGCTGCGGTAGTCGGAAAGCAAAACATTGTATTGTTACGGAATCGTCACAAGCGATTGTGCACGATATATTGAAAATTCCCTAGATCTAGGGAAAACTGCACAATCCGGCAACACCGCGCCCAGCGATGTGGCAACATCGCATCCGGTGGTGCCAGATACAACCCCCCAAGGGCGAAGTCTCAACCCTCTAGGACTTCAAATAACCGAGATACGCCCCTGGTCCCATTTAGTCGCGGCATAAATAAGAACATGTGGACTACCCCATGTAGAACTCTTCGAGATGCCTTGTATAAGATCTAGAATGGGATGGAATAATCGAGAAGCTTCTAGAACTTTCCAGAACCTTGAAAATAGTATATAAGGGATACCCGATCGCTACATTAATCAGTTTTAGTTTAAACGCTCTTTAGAGACAAGACCAAGTCATAAATAATTAAAAGTGTTCAGTAGTGATTTATCATTGTAAACAATAATTGTGACTTGTTGGGTTTGGACAACAACTTACAAAATGTCTGTCCGTATGCCGCGTTTCTGGTTAGCACGCTATATTTGCCATATATATATATATATATATATATATATATATATATATATATATATATATATATATATATATATATATATATATATATATATATATATATATATATATATATATATATATAATCTGAAAAATAAAAAAGTTAAATCTGCGCCACTATGATCTTTATTTATGTTAATTATAAAGATTAACGAGCGCCAGCGAGTTCCGCAAAAGGATGCGAGTTACAAAAAATAGTGTTTCCCAGCGTGTTTCATACAAGATTTTTTTCTAATTTTCACCAATTTTATATTTTATGAGAAGAAAACTGATTTTTTTACATTTAAAAACAATCCAGTAGGTTTTAACGGTGTGACAGCTTGTCAGGTCTAAATAACCTACTATGAATAGCTATTTATGTAACCAGTTGGGAAAAGTACTATTTTGTGCAACGAGCAGATTTCTCTCTGGCGCTCGTTCCGCAAAAGGATACGAGTTACACAAAATAGTGTTTTCCAACGTGTTTCATACAAGATTTTTTCTAATTTTCACCAATTTTATATTTCATGAGAAGAAAACTGAATGTTATACATTTAAAAACAATCCAGTAGGTTGTAACGGTGTGACAGCTCGTCAATTTCATAGCTTGTCAGGTCTGAATAACCTACTATGAAATGAACTTTACAAAACCAGTTGCGTAATATTTTACTTTTCGTAACTGGTTGTAAAAAGTAAGACGTTTCCTAACGTCAAAGAGTTTTGAAAAGTGTGACTTTATATGGCAAAATTAGAAAAATGAACTTCACAAAACCAGTTGCGTAATATTTTACTTTTCGTAACTGGTTGTGAAAAGTAAGACGTTTCCTAACGTCAAAGGTTTTGAAAAGTATCACTTGACATGTCAACATTAGAAAAATGTAATTTGTTACAGTTGTTATAGAGTTAATAAAGTAAAATAAATTAATTACAACATATTTAATTAAAAGTAATAGCGTCTAATTTTTGATAGGCAACATTGCATAGGTACATTGCATTTTAATATAGGTGCCACGGCACCCAATGTTAAGAATTGCACTCATCCGTGGTACTGATTCATTGCGATTACGTTACACTGCAATAGACTCGTTTCAAATAATAAATATTTATAGCACGCAATATTGCGACGGTACCAAGGTCATTGCCAAGGTATTGCCATTGATTACCTTTGAAGCATTCGATTACTATTTCGAAAAACTCGTTTTAAAAGTAGAGAGCTACGCTAGGAAATACCTGGAATCAGGGTGACTGAAATTGCTTAGAGAAAATAACAGACGTAACGTCTTCGCGCATCACGAGTGATTCTTGACAGCCCGCCAGTGCCGTGTAAGTTTCGTATTTAAATTAAATAAATCTACTGTGTTTGGTTAATGGTTAATTTGACAAAATACAGATTTACATAACTTCGAGCCGCCAGCCATCGTAAATATTTATTTTGATAAAAAGTTCGTGATCTGCGACCCTAAATTTCCCGAGGTAGATTAATAAAATTAGAATAGTCATAGATATCAAAAATGTTAGCCATCTTAGATCCGCCTTAAGGCCGCCATTATAACTTCTTATTATAAAACCTAATAATTTATGAGCTCTAGATACAATATCAGGTACGTACATAATTTTATTCATCGTCAAAATTAATCCCAAGATCTTATTTTTTTTATGAAAATTTTGAGAGATTTATGATTTACCTCATAATTAAAAATCATATTTTCCCTTTTCCCAGAAAACCACTAAAATGTATTTTACGATATTAAGTTTTAACCATTTTATTGAGAGCAGATAGGTATGTCACTCATATTATCTTCTTGGAGAACAGTCACCGATATAAACCAGGATATATAAATGTGTCTCACATTGGCGCATTCGCTACAATATAGAATTTACTGAAAGTTATACATTCAATCTCGGACCACACGGTACAAAAATTATCCTTTTTCATAGCTGAAAGTAAAACTAATCAACATATTTTTTAGTGAAAAAAATTATAGTTTTAAAAAAACTAAAAAATATAAAATGTAATGTAAAAAATGTAAGGGGAAAACTAAACTAAACTAAAAAGTAAAAAATAATTAAAAACACGTTTTTATAGCTAACCGAACTAAAAAGTAAATTATAGTTTAAAAAACTAAAAAAACACGCTTTAAAGGGAAACCGAACTAAAATGTAAAAAATAATGTTGAACTATTAAGATATTTAAAAAAAAGCGTGGGGTGCATGATATCATTGAAATATTTACATCAATTTGATATCATGCACCTCACGCTTTTTTACAAAATCTTAATAGTTAAACATTATTTTTTACTTTTTAGTTCGGTTTCCCTTTAAAGCGTGTTTTTCAGTTTTTTAAACTATCATTTCTTTCTTTCCTTGTTTAAGTAATTCGGTTTGTAATTGAAGTCTCTCTGTGTAATATGTCTTGTACACTAAAATTTGCTATTATGCAATTCGTGTTCCTGATTGATCTAGTGATCGAAAAAATTGTTCTAACGTCTGACTAATGCATAATATTGGATAAAATTATTTTAGATATTCAGGTGTTCCATTTATTCTTAAACGTCAATTATATTTATTGGAGTGTATGCATTAAAATCTGCACAAAGATAGACATTACTTGTGACAAACCGTTCCATTTTATAGTACTATCTCAATTTTACAGTACTATCATTTTCAATATATCCACGCCCTAAAGAAAAAGAGGGCAGGCCAATTTTAAGCCAGGTCTCGATTTTGCATCATTTCTAGATAGTGTGCCGTAATACTTAGAATTCACAAATTCATTTGTGAAATTCACAGATTTCAGGTGATATGTACCTGACTTCAAGAATGAATAACCCGAGAAATAACCCCTCGTGTTAATTATGATCAGTGATTTTGACGGGCACAGTTTTATATCAAGCCCCACACATGTATGCAATACTCTTTATTATTTATAAACCGTGAACTTCAACACTTATTTTTTTATTAGTGTTAGTATTTGAGCATTTGCCAGTTCTTATAATATAAATATTGTCTTCGTTAAAATAATCAAGCTATTTGACAGTTGTATTTATAAATCGTAGAATCAAATCCTTGGAGACACTATACAAAAAGATGTATATTTTTAGCATGCCCAGCTCAGTGGAAGTGGATAGGCTCGACCGGTAAAGTCATTCTGGTTCCAAAGAGCATTTAGTTCTTTATATAATATTATATAATATAGTGTAATTTTCGTTTACACTCATAATTATACTTAAATTTTATCTGTAAAAATAAGTGAACTTCTGGCTTGGAAAATCAAGTGGTCCGGGAATACTAAAGTCATTTTAATATACGTGTGAAGACAGTGAAGACTAACTAGGTATAATATTATATGAGATCTGGAGGATTGTTCAATTTGAAATTAAAATAAGTGACATCGCTGGTTAAATAGGAAATATGGGCCATATCGAGGAACTTGATGAGCGTATTTTCAGAAAGCAGAGATTGATGTCCATTCGAATAGGTAAGGTATATATTTTGTAATGAAATGTAATTCACACATATAAAAAGAGCACCGTTTTTATAACTTCCCAACATAATAATAATAATATGTATTTTATTTATAAATAAATAGTGCAGACATATTAGGGTTTGAGCATAAAAAAAATTTGTAAATGTGAAAATTGGTATATTAATATGATGGTATTAATATGATGGTATATAAATATGATTATTGGTAAATTTAGTGTACTGGACAACATGCCAAAAGTCCTAGCCGTCCTAAAAAGGCATAGGCGGGTATTAGCCCGGGAGTTTTAGATTTTAACCCGGAAAACTAATTATTGTAACGCTGAAAATTTGCATATGTGTTCTACTTGATGTGCTGGACAACATATCAAAAGCCCCCAAACATCCCGTGCCGGCTGCCTGGAATTCGAGGATGTGGAAGTCCTGGAATCCTGGAGAACCGTTCATATGTACTGGAACAAGCGTAGCGTAAGAACCGTTTGGCTTACATCCTTCGGGGTGGTATCAAATGAAAGTAGAATGCATTGGCTCTCTTTTAAACCCTAACAGTTGCTATATATCAACCTCCGATGACACAGGAAATCGAAAAACCACGAGAAGTAAAAAAAATCAACACTTTCTTTGCATGCCCCGTGGACGACTTTAGGTAGAATATATGCTTAAAGGGCATACAATAAGCTTTCCACTGATATATTTACTTTCTCTGTACGACGTGTAGAATCGGAGATACGACCGCTTGAATATGGCGCGTAATTCATCATCGCGTCTGCTGGCGTTCAAGTGGCCGTATCTCCGATTCTATAAGTCGCATAGGGAAAGTAAATTAATCAATGGAAAGCATATTTTATGCCCTACAATATTTACTTCGGTCACTTTTGCGATATCTTCTACCTAAAGTTGTCCACGTCACATGTAAAAAAAGGTGCTGATTTCCTTCTAGTGATCTATTCCTTCAATATTTCCACATCAACCGTCCTATATATGACAAAAAAAATTACCTGTTAAGCGGAAACACCCAGACAAAAGGCAACATGAGTTAGTTAATCGGGACGAGACTATTTTACAGGAATGGGTTCGCAGTGATAACGTATTAAATTCGACAACTTTTTACTTAAAAAGCAGAAAAAATTGTTCGATTTCCTTTTTAAAATTTCAGAGTTTTTTTAAAGATGATTGCGATTCAAATGCATGTCCTACAATTGAAGACCTAAGTGGATAAATGTGTTAAGCAACATTTTGCTGAAAATTGAGATATTTGCATGGTTAAAGGTGTTGCTAAATGCATAGCTACTACATGCTTTTTCATTCATGAACATAAAAGAAAATTCTACGATTCTAGTAATGTATAAAAGTGTTATGTGCCGAGTCGAGATCTGCATCTACAGTGAACGAGGGCGTTAAGTGCACTAAGCACCTTATCCACTACCATCGTTCGGTTTCATGAGTGCTAGACTCACATAGCCACCTTTATCATGATACAAAGTTTATCCAATGTTTTTATTTTCTGCGAGTTGCGAGTGTGTATTTGCTACTGTTGTTTTGATTGTTTTTGTTTTGCATAGTGATTTTTTTTACTTCTCGCGGTTTTTTGGTTTGCTGTGTCGTCCGAAGTTGAGATATAGCAACTGTTCAGGGCTTAAAAGATAGCTGATTCATTTTAGTTTCATTTGTTACCATCCCGAAGGATGCAAGCTCAAAATGTAGGCATTTTTATTTGAATACCTAAAAAATATAATCTCTCTGCTCTCCTAATCAACGGATTGCAATTTTTTAAAATGCATTTGAAACATTAAGTGCCTTTTTATATGGGAAACAATTTTCAAGTATCTAGAGGCTCTAGTTTTTACCCTGTTAAATTTGCAAAATTTTCAATTTTTTTTTTCAAAAATCTGAATTGTAACAATATTGTGCAAAAACTGTACAACCGATTTTGAAGAAATTTGGTGTGATTGTTTATCACACTTAAAAGTTATTTTTGGCCAAATGTGAAGTTCCTACATATAAAAATCGATAAAAAACTCGTTTTTTTCCCTTTTTCCTTTTTTCAAATTGTTTTTGTTATATTTGCAATAATAATAATTTTTTTGATTCGTAACCAGCTCTATTATGTGTAGGTTTTGTTTCTAAAACTTTTTTCCTCTTCGATTTTTTTCTAAAACGAATAGCTTCCGAGTTATAAAAGCGAAAATGAAAAACAATTGGTATTTTTTGCGATTTTTTTTTAATATTTGTTTAATAAAAAATTAAGCCCATGTTTTTGAACAGCATAATGAAATTATCATTTCTCATACTATTTCGAAGCCATTAAAGCAAAAATTCTGGATCATATGCGATTAATCCAACCAAAAACATATACCGCCTGGACTATAAAGCCAAAATTATATTTATATATCATATTGTTTCAAATATTTCATGAATGCTGCTCATTAGCCCCAAATGTATCGTCGGTTACATATAACACAGCTGTTATACAATGGCCAGCTCCAAATCCAGATTAAATAGTTGGTGGAATTTTATGTTTATCAAGAAATTATTTTTATTGCTCGGCTGCTATTTTTTCCAGCAATTTGATACTGTAGGTAGAATACTGATAGGTGTGTAATGAGATATATCTGGATGTCAGGTACAGGATTCCCAACAGAGTTTTTCCATGCACACAATAATGTATTTATGATAAACATTATAATAAATGTCAAGTAATCACTTAGATATGGTAGCACTAAAGAAATATTTTGACTACGTTCTACGTTCATGCAAAAAACAAAACTTTATTGAAATATATTTAGTGCAAAAACTTTTTCTTTATTGCACTAGTGCAATAGAATTTTTATTTAACTCATCTGTCATTCTATTTCAGTGTTTTGTGATCATGACAAACATAAACATAAAATTTGACATTTACTAATGCAACCTAAATAAAACATTTTTTGGATTTTGCATGAACGTAGAAAAAATATTGTATGCAACTCGTACAAAAAATGTTTATTGCACTCGACGTGTTGTCCAACTCGGCCTGACGGCCTCCTTGGACAATTTCACGTCGCGTGCAATAAACACTTACTTTTTCCACTTGATGCATAAATAACTATTTTTAACAGATTTTTTTATTTAATCGTTACAACACCAGCCTCAATTTTATTAGCAGATACTGGCACAATATGGAGTGGAATACCCGAATATTTGCCATCATATTTTGCTAGTATTAACTTACCTTTGTTACTAGGAGGTACTTGAGGTATGCTGTATCTAAGAAAGTTATAAAAATCATTAATGTCTGACACTTCAGGGATAATACTTTTGTCTCGGATGCTATTTCATTTTATGTTTCAAATAGCCCATTTCTTTACGTTTTACTGACGTATTAACAAAATTTCAGTTGTTAGTAAGTGGTCCTTGATATCTGACCTAGCTTCAGATGATGTCAAGGACCACTTAACTCCATATAATATATAAAGGTGTATTACCCAGACATTTCTTATTCTTCTATT
>CAXKVY010014864.1:0-22890 GCA_964058915.1 Tetropium fuscum | reverse complement strand
GAAAATGGGGGTTGAAAATGTCATTTCAATGATAAATTACTTAATTTTCACATAAAACAAATGAATGTGGGAACAAATCTGCTACGGTTATTTAAGTTTCTTAGGGAGTAAAATTTGAAACTTCATAAAAATTTCATTTGCGGCTGTATCGGAAGTTCGACGAAAAGTGATTTTCAAGCTCAAATTACTTCGATATTTTTAATGGAACACCCTGTATTGAACATTAGATTTACATTCTACTAACCTTTCTGGATATTTTTTGTTTCTGCTATCTCCTGCCTAAACCTATTAGTTTATGAGATATCGGCAAAGGCTAAACAATAAAAAAATGATGTTTAAACAGAACTTTGGTTCAGGAGGGCTGTGTAAAACAAAAGAACTATTTACAGATTTTCATATAGATTTAGACAGTACTGCTGCATTATTTAAAAGTTTCTCTGGAGAGTTGTCATTTAATTTTTGCTTTTTATTATTGGTTTACCTTTTGCTAAGTGTTTGTGTTATCTACTTTTTAAAAATGTATATGGGGAGGAAAAAAAAACCGAAGGGAAGCCAAAGCATTGCATGTTTTTTAATATTCAAAAACCTTTGCTCTTTATTATCTCAGAACTGTTAAATAGTAACTTACTCACTCCTCTTATTCTTAGGCTCTCAATCATAAAATTTGTTATTTGAAACGAACATGTAGCCCAGTCAATGATTGCTCAAAATGAGTGTATAGAGGGAAATGGTAAAAACACAACTTTGGAACTTTGTTTGGATTAGGTATGAGGTAAACATACTAAAAGTCCCCTCTCTCAGGAGCTCATAGGGGCGCAGGGGCGTATCTAGAAGGTACGCCCCTGCGTAAAAGTAAAAAATTCTAAAATATATTCATACTTTTCCGATATTTCCGACTTTTAAAAAGAAGAAAATTTATAAAATTGACAGATGAACAAGATAATAAATAGAAAACATTAGAGCAGATTAATAATCACCGACATATAAATGCTACATACGTTCTCTATTACATAAACTCTGTGTTTACTTTGTGTCTATTACATTAAATACTCGAATCGTATTCTGTACACTGTTGCACATTTTTATAATTTATCACTAGTTTCGAATTTGTTTTCTAGTAGAAAGTTGTAGATCTCTCTGCAAAATCCGTAAAAAGAAAACGAAAGTGGTACTATTAGAATTTATTTATTCAATACCTACTATTTGTTTTCATAAAAACTGAAAATAAAAATACATGCAGTATTATTACAAAAAAAAATCAACACTTAAATACTAGCAATTATATATATATATATATATATATATATATATATATATATATATATATATATATATATATATATATATATGTATATATATATATATATATATATATATATATATATATATATATATATATATATATATATATAATATGTTATATGAAACACTACTAGATTTGTCTACTACGGAATAATATATAAAATATTGTTGGATTTAGAATGTCATCATAAATCACCATGTTTTGCTTTTTGATTTTATTTTTACTATCCGTTACGGCATGATATTATTTTGTTAATATGGGTAGACATTTAAGCCATATATTTTTATTTATATAGCGACTCTGAATATAGATAGCGACTCTGAATATATGGCTAATATTTTCTGTTACAATTAAAGATATAATACGAATATTCTTGTTTCGATGTTATTTTACAAAAATTGACTGAGGATCAATACAGATACGGTAACCGATATATGTACTCCGATTGTGTTAGCACCGCCTGGTTGGGTGGTGGTAGTAGTAGGTGCTGAGGTGGTATTTCCTTGATCTTGTTCTTCTGTAAAGTAATACGCTTGTAGATCTTCCTCGAAGAGCTGCACCCATGCAAGGTTCGCCTGAGCAGATTCTAAGGCTGTGTTAGCTGCGGAAAGGAACTCTGCAGGTAGATCTCCAGTTTCTATGAACTCCCTTAGCTGAAAGCGTGTATATATGTTTAAGTATATATAGACAAATCAGAAGTAAAGCATTCCTTCTGAAACGCTGTTATGCTATCGCTGTTATATCATCACTTAATAATTAAACTTGACTTAAGGCTTCCTCTAGGTATTAGTTTTTTCTTACCTGATCTACTTGGGTTTGTGTTGTAAATACGCCGGCAATTCCGTTAATCAGATTTGGTAAGGCGTTCATACTTTGATATCTGAAAAAAAATGCTTGAAACCCGCACATATCTACTGTTTTACTTACTTACTTCTCGGCGATGAGCTGATGATTGTTTCTCAAAAATCTGAACGCTACATCTACTCCGGTGGGATTTCCATTATAGACGGACGAGAATACAGACAGGGCATCTTGGGGTCTTATGCCAGAGTCGTCGGAGACGGAGAAGTTCAGATATCTGGAAATAGATTAGATGATAAAAACTGAGTATCTTTTCTATTATGCATCTAAGCTTAAAGCCAGCTCTTTAGCCACAAATTATTTGCTATTTTCTAAACTAAACTAAAAATGATGTCGGGCTTAATAAAATTACGGCAAAATGTTGATGATCCAAAGCGACGTGTGACCTTTGCAAACGATTGTACACTGTGTTCATTTTAAAACTTACCACCCCCTGTATCTTTTCATTTTATTTTTTTTTAAATCTAAAATTGCTATTTGTTTTTGCTGTTTATATTTTTTGTAAGATATATAATTAATTAACCTAAATTTTACCCCGATATGTTTTTTGGTTTTTTTAAAAATCTTTTTGGGCACTCTTTAGGAAGTCGCACAGAGGCGCCTAGAGGTTAAGGCCGGCTCTGGCAGCCATAAAAGAGAAATTGTTGAAGCAATCTACCGAATCTGCAGAATTACGCCCAGTAACTTAGGAAAATTATTTACTGATATTCTAATTGGCTTTAATCATAACTTTAAAGCCAGTAAGTGTTAGTTATTAAATAAATTAAATGGTATAATGACGTCAAATATATAAATATTTTCTCAATCACGACAACCGCGTCGAGGAAATTGGAAATATTTTTCTTTAGTTTTATTGGTCCTCTTAGTTTAGACGAATAAAATAACCGTTACATTTTAACTTTACAATGTGAATTAAGTAGGTTTGTGGAATTATACCCAATCCTACATAAAGAACTGTCACTTTTTCTAAATCATTTGTTGAAAATTTTCTTTTGCGTTATGGGGTTATGGAGACCAGAAAATATTATAACTGATCTGAGGGACCTTGTCACCTCAACACTCAAAGAAATATGGAACAATTTTGGAAATAGCTCAATATTAAATTCTACTGCTTATATCTTTATTTTGCTAAGTCTAAGTCAGTCCGATGATGTCCAATCGGTAATATTTTACTAGTTGTTCTGCTTAATTTTAATACTACTGATAATACGAACAGTAGTGAGCAGTTGAAATCAAACTAGTCTATTTACTTCATTTAATTGTGGCTTAAAATTTAATTGATATTTAATTGATATTAATCTGATAAATATATCAAAAGTGACTTCCTGTTAAATGTAAGCTAATTTATGCTTACATGTGGGGAACACTTACATTTTACGATGCGTGTCTTGCATCGTAAAATCTTTTAATGCTGGGTGGTCTTTAAGTGCTATTGCCAACCTTTTACAAGCTAGCAAAAGTTGCATATTTAAATTGAAAATACAATGTTTGCAAAGTGCAAAAAACTGCAAGGAGAAGCAATTTGATTCAAGATGAAGAAATGATAAATTGGTTA
Organism: Tetropium fuscum; assembly: GCA_964058915.1. NCBI lineage: Eukaryota > Metazoa > Arthropoda > Insecta > Coleoptera > Cerambycidae > Tetropium > Tetropium fuscum. The sequence goes on along the minus strand of CAXKVY010014864.1, from coordinate 19,171 downwards.
AGGCGAAACTCCTTAGATACAGCTGCAATAGCTTGTTATGGTACGCAGTAAACAGAGCGATATAAGTAATTATGTGAATTATTATAAGTATATTATATGAACTATAATTGTAGCATACGGCGATTCCAGTGCCATATATATATTACCTCTCTAATAAAAATATATTTACCTCTCTAACAACTGTTCATCTCGAGAGCATCCCAAAGCGCTAAGTATGGTGGCCCTTTCAGACGCCAAACTAGTATCTTGGTAAGCAGACCAAAGGAAGTTCCAATCCGTTTGGTTAGTGCTACTCCTTAGCCCATTACAGTAGACTATCCCGCGTAAATTTTTATTTGGCCTGAAAGAGGATGATTGCAGTTTTGGTTGCACTAAGCACTAAGTGTAAGTTACTACCTCTGACCTGTAGCCCTGTAATAGCCGTATAGTAGCGAGGAGGATATAGTGCAGTAAGTGTACCCCAGCCTGCAAGCAGAAGATAAAGCTAGGACCTGAGAGAAGGTGTATATTTGGTCGTCCTCGTTATGTTGGACGAAGGAAACTGATTGGTAGAAGTTATGCATCAATTCCAGAACGTGAGCCTAAAAGATATACGTCCCATAGAAAGAAAGTTGAACATAGAGACGAAAAATTGTAGTTCTCTTACCGAAATAGCTTGTCCTAATCTGGAACTCAAACCGACTCTAGCCAAAAGGAAGTTGAAGCCACTCATTGTGGGAACCCACGTAAAGTACGACGTGTCATTCGCTATAAAATCTATGATATTAAAGACTCTGGAGTAGGGAATCTTATCCACTCTGGCGAGGTTAAAGAGATCGTCGACTATCTGTGCTCGGTTAATCTCGGGAACTCCGCCAAACTCTACGCCACGAAGGGCGGCTCTTATGTTGTTCCAAGTGGTATTGTCGTAAGTGACTCTGTAGAAACCTAAATAATATACAGGATAAATTAAAAATGCTGCTTTATATTGGCATATTTCTTATTAGAGATAGAACGTCAGTTAAATCGACAAAGTAATGTGCCACATGTTTGTTAATTTTTTTTAAATCTGCTTATTTTTCTGGATTTTTATATACCTGTTTCTTGGTTGTTTAAGATTATCCATGATTGGTTATTTGAACTTGAATTGAGAGTGAATGTTAAATCAGAGCTTGGAGTTATCCATTGGTCTGGTGTTGTGCTATTGAATCTAGTCGGGTCTGCTGACGTGGTGTAGCTGATAGGCACGTACCATTTGGAAGTGCTGTCGTTTCCAGAAATCAAAAACCTCTCCTGTGTGTTTAAATTTGGAAAGTTAATGTTAACAAACATACTACTGTAACTACTGTATCATAACCGACCTGTCTTATTATAACTTGTGAGCCGTTTAGAGTCACTGATAGTAGCGGGAATCCGGGATTTCTCACCCAATTTTCCATGATGACGCCCAGATTAGCGGCTGGAATTTGCGTCGTTGTATTGTCTATAAATAAATTTAGAGTTGTCCAGAGATTTTCTGGAAGCACGGTTCTGTATGCGCTGTAAATTTAAAATGTTTCATCACAAGTACGACCGACGGTTAGGTGAAAATAATTCTTGGTTTCAACCGTAGGCAGGATGGCGTGATTGAAACATTGAAATAGACGTCGCTGTAGAGCGACCATTTCTTTATTTCGTCTGTAAGTTACTGAGGTTTTGTGAAATTGAATCGAACTCGAAATAAATACAAAAAAATTAAAAGTTATGTCAAGAAACATACAGATGTATATATTTTGATTGACATAACATTTTTATTTTTTTTTGCATTTATGTCGAGTTCGTTTTTAACACCACCTCAGTAACTTGTAGAAATATGGAAATAATTTATTGTAGAGGAATGTTCCTATTTCAATGTTCAAAACAATCTTCCCATGACTTTCTAAACTTACTATTGCGTCAGATAGTTCCTGATTCCAGTCCTAAATCGTGTACTACCTATCAAATGTTCCACCATTCGAAAAATGCTACCACCTGAAAAAAATTTTATTAGAAAATGGTCTGTAGTTCTGTTGCTCTCATAAAATATGGCCATAATTATATTAATATGTACCTTTGGAATAAGATATACTTCCAAATTTAGCTAGAACCTCTGCTGGGGTACTGGCGTTAGATTGAAGAGGCAGCGCATTCTCTAGAGCATCACTAATTAGCACTGGCTGCACCACATCCACGACGTATTGTTTATCCAATTGCCACTCTGGAAGTGCCTAAAGAGCGAACGTAAACTTTAGAACATCAAATATATAATCACATTTCAACCTGGTTACCTCGTGAGTGGTGTGGTATTCAAAGTATGTTGCAAAACCTTCGTTCAGGAATGTCTCGGACCACCAGTTGCAGGTGACTAGGTTTCCAAACCAAAAGTGAGCAAATTCATGAGCAATTATAGTCGCGATGAACTGCTTGTATCTGTTAGAAGTCTCGTTGGCGTCCCACAGCAAATACAGTTCCCTGCAATATAATACATGTTCAATTATTGTACCTTAAAAATGATAAATCTGCAAAGTGTTATGAAACTTAGGCTTGGATTTTTGAGGTCTAACAAAAATTGATAACGGAAATTGGTTTATGGTCCTCCTTCAGTGTTGAAAGAATATATTACATATATGAATTTATGCTGGCCATCTTCATCATACCCTAAAATACACATAACGGCCGTAATCGAGTTTTTCTATACAAGTCATGTTAGAACACATTTAGTCACATCTACACCTGCTTTTGTTTCATTATAATTTAGATTAACGGTTGGCGAACAAGATCAGAATCCGAAGAGAATAATTCCAAAGATGGATGTAAAAATATATTAAGTAATAGAAACATAATGCACGAAATCACTGAAACGTACAATTTACGTAATTTACGCAAAATAACTATTACTGCGACAAAAACTCAAATATCTACATGCATCTCTGTCTAGCTATATATTAAATAAGAAGCTATTGAAAGGCTCGGAGCTTCAAGAATACTTATATTTGAAGTCTAAATTTGATTATATGGAAGTAAACAGAATTGTTGAGATGATTTTACAGAAGCTTACCTTTTCGAAGAAAAGTATCCACACCTGAGAGTTTTCGTACGAAAAATAATTTGCACATTCGGAAGCACGTATCGGTGAGCAGTTTTTTTCTGATTAAAAAAATATGTTTACTTGTATTACAGCTCCAGTGACGCGACGTACTTACGCATATTATGAAGCATCCAACTTTTTTCACTTTTTAATCGTTATATCGTTATATTTCGGAAACTGTGACTCTTATGACAAAAAGGGATTTCTGTAGATAATTGCATTGTCTACAATTTTTGTCTGATCTATTTTTATGATAAAACTTACCGTTTGGCTGAAAAACGCGAAAAACACATATTTACCAACTTTGACTTTGAATACATTTTTGAAATACGATGTTTCAAAATTAGAAAAAATTGGAATACCTACTTTACATACTAAGCTATTTGGAAAAGCCGAAAATTCCCGTTTTCATTTTTATTTTTTGTCTGACTATTTAAAATGATATAACAAAATAAATTTTACGATTTCATTGCTACTTTTTCTGCTTTACCCGCCGACGTTTTTCGATTTTCAATGCGACCTTTCATTTCTTCACAATCATCAACTCATTTTTCAACTGGAATTACTTTTTTTTCGAGGTTGAGTGCGATATATCGTTGGATGGAATTAAAATTAAAGTTTATTAAGAATAAATAACATTTTCCGATTATTTTAGAACATGTTGATGATGGTTGCGGAGAAACGAAATATTGAATTGAAAATCCAAGAACATTGGCTTGTAGAGCAGAAAAAGCAACAACGAGAACGTGATTTTTTTAGTCATATCATTTTGGCATAACATCATATTTTGTCCGATAAAGTTCAACAACATAAAAGAGTCGATTCTTGGTAAATTGTCACTCTGTTTTGTATAAACCCCGGTTCCATTGTTCCAACTCTGACACAAAACAACGAGAGTAACGAACGAACGAAAAATGCAACTTCAACTCAAATTAGCCGCTTAGCTACAACTAACAGCAAGACTCGTTCACTTGGTGACGTCACGGCATGCCGTGTTAGCGCGATTAAGATAATCTAGTATATTTTTGGACATAAAATATTATTTTTCTGATTACTTTCAAATACATATTGGATAAAATACGTTGATGATGTTCCAAGTCATTTGAAAATAAATGCAAATTGTCCATTATATTCAAAACTAAAGGAAAAATTGGGTGTACCATAATCCTGTTGCACCCGGTATATGTCAGAGAGTTATCAATTCCATGATCAGTTACCTGTAAGTGACCAATCCCCAGTTTTCCATGGCTCCAGCGGCGAAATCCGGTATGGCAACCTGATCCAGCTTGGCTTTGGATCTGTTATAACGAAACTGCGTGTAACTCTCTAGGCTGGTTAATAGTTGCGGGCCGACTTCCAACGCCCACTCTCTCGTATCGTTCGTCTCTCTTCTGGAGCAGATCTGGTAGGGCACAGTATCGATGAGTCCTTGGGAGCAAGTGAAGTTGGATATTACGAAAGCTATTAAGTAGGTGGACATTACGGCTGTAGTGTCGAAAGACGTTGTTAACGTTTGGGACGTGCTGTAAAAATTACAAATAATATTTTATTTTTGCTATCACACCAAAATGACTTACGTGTTGCTACTGGTCGAAATCGTAGGGGTATTCGAGAGGGCGTTCAGTTCTAGCGGGTATGTGAGCACTATGTGAAAGGTGGCTTTGAACAGAGGTTCGTCGAAGCAGGGGAAGGCCCTTCTTGCGCTGGATGGCTGAAACTGGGTAGTTGCAAGGTACTTGGTGGTCCCGGAAGCATCTATATAACTACTTTTGTAGAATCCAGTCATCTCTGTCGCACTCAAGTTGCCATTGAAGTCTATAGCTAGTCGATAGGTGGTACCAATTTGTATTTCTAAAAATTATAATCGAATATCAGATTCAACTTAATCAGCTCGATCTTGTGACACTTGTCATGTGGCAATTTTGATGGACTTAAGATCAGGTGAACAGGCTGGTTTTTGCCACTTCATTATATTTTCTTTATCGTATGCCGTTATATCAATATTATCAACTTATATAATAACTATCAACTTACCTATGGGTAACGTTAAGGTTAAAATATCAGTGACGTTGTCGATTATATAGTTGTTTATGGTGACTGTATCAGTTGCATTAGTTGCATTTATTAAACGGACCTGGTTTATCTCAAGAAACTCGTGATGAGCGTGTAACTGGATGCTGTTTGTCACGACAGTAGTTGCAATGAGGATTTCTACCAGCCCATTGAATTGATTACTGGCTTCTGTGAATGTTGCTGCAGGAACTGTTATGTAGACAGCATAGTCGCTCGGTTGGATTATGGTTGGCAGTCTGTAGTCCACCGTAGTTTGCGTCTGGACGTACGTTAGGGTTGCTACTATTAGAAGCAGGGTGCCAAAGGATTGAGACCCCATTTCGTTTCCTGAAATAAATTTATAAAACTACATTTATTAGACTATAAAGTAACAATGTAAAAACAAGAGATGACATATCAAATATGCTGAAACGATGCTGATGAGCCATCGATCAGGGTGTCCGGAAAGAAACCAGAAGAAGCTAGAAGTAATGATGGTGAAAAATATGGAGTGCGAGAAAATTCGTCATGTGATAGTCGCCACTACCGGACGTTCATGCAGATGTGCATATGTCATAAGTCAGAATTAAGTAGGAAAACTTGGCAAAGGTAGATATCTGTGTTAGCTTGCAATGGTTGTCATGCGATGGTGGGCGTTGCTGTGTAAAAGTTATCAGAGCAAACGTTAACAATGCAGCAGTTGACGCGGTAGAAGTTGTCGCTGCAGAAATTGGCAAGACAAATATGTAAACTTTTATTTTATTTATTCATTATTCAATGTTATTACATTCGTCACTAATAACATATTTTTTTAGTTCTAAAACCATCCATTATCCTCTGTTAATTTAGTGTCTGTAATCCGCCTTCTTATAACAAATTCCTCATAACTTAAAATATTATATAAACACTATCTAGTTATCTATTATTTATGACTACCTTATAGGAGATTAAAATTTTAGCAATGTGAGATATTACACTTGATTAATCTTGATTATAATAGTAAACAGATATATATATATATATATATATATATATATATATATATATATATATATATATATATATATATATATATATATATATATATATATATATATATATATATATATATCAACCTTGACAAACCACCTTAATAAACCTCTACGCCTAAATTTAAAAAAAATAACTAAAATATTTTAAAAATTTGACATTTATACGTATATATACGATACACACACATTTTTATGACCAATTAATTACGAAACTCCAAAATTATGTGGAATGAAAAATGATGCTCCAAAAATAGTGATTGTTTTTTTACCATTACTTTAATTTTGAAGCTACAACGTCCATTCAACAACCATTTTACAAATAATTTCAAGAGCTACAAGATCATATACCATAAGCCCAATCTCTTGGTATTCAAAAGAAGGTAAACGGTTAAAAGGCTCGGGACTCGGGAGCAGTGGCGTACCCAGAAACTTCGTCTGGGGGGGGGGGTTAAGTGTATGGGAGCGGAGGGAGGGGGGAGAAAAAATCTAAGATAGGTAATTAAAAAATATAATAAGAATTCAAAGAAAAATCTATTCTTAAAAAGAAACAAAACTGATTTTAAAAAACCTACAATCGAAATTCAAGTCCTCGTTTTTTGGATTTGGCCAAGTCATAAATTACTTCGTCAATATTAACAGGAACTTTTCTGTGTATATTAAGAAGTGCTAAACCATTTAACCTATCTTGCCGTGTTGTGTTTCTTAGATAAGTTTTTAACCTTCTTAAAGTTGAAAATGTCCTTTCATTAGAAGCTGTCGTCACAGGAATTGTAATAAATATTTTAAAAAGTTTAGCAACATTCGAGAATAGTTCCAGATGTCTCTCTCTTAGGTAAATTAATGATTCAATTGCACATTTCCGGCTTTCGGTGCTTTCATTTAATATTTTTTTCCACAGCTTTACCTCCTCAAATATTATGTCAAAGCTGAGAGCATCTAAAACGTGTTCATAAAAATATATAACTTCAATATATAAAATATATATAACTAAAGATTCTAATAAATTTATGTAACGTTTTTGTTTAGTATAGTAGATGTATCTATAATAGATGATAATAGATCTATAATGAATATAATAGATAGGTCATCTATAGATGACTTATAATGCAAACTTCTAGCAGCTCCTTTAGTTTGTATCCTACATAAATAGAGAAATATCTAAAATTGTTATTAGGAAAAAACATTAAGAAAAAATTGAAAAACACGTTTTTCATTTTCATCATATTTTTTTCGAAAAACACGCATTCTCACCTGGCCATATTTTTGGATTGCATGAGTAATACTAAAATAGAGTAATTTGTAAAGGGCTAACGGTCAATAAAAAGAAAAAAAAAGAAATAATGAAAAAAGTAAGACAGAAAAATAAAATAAATCCCTCATAAAAGGGGTCCAATAATTCTTGATCAGGTGGTTTTGGTGGCAGTTATCCACAACAAAAATTGAAACTGGATCGAACTTGAGGTGTTCTTGGATGAACTTGCACAGGGTTATCTCTTGATCAGTAATTGTTTTTTTTTCTAATACCTGTAGATACATTCCCGAATTTTAAAAAATTGACTCATCGCTGCATCATAATTTCGAAAGTTATTTACATTTTGTCAACAGTAATTAATATACCAGTGCCAAAAAACAAGTCTTCTTTCCGGATTACCAGGATCAGTACTTATAGGGAACAAACGTATTTTAAAATCCTATGGACAATGCCATAAGATAAAATAGAGTACTTGACAGTATCTCGTAAATAAATCTCAAATTGGTCTTAACATATCCAATAACTGCAACTTCCACTGTCTCTCTAATTATCCAGTTCTTTTTATCAGCCTTCTAGTAAAAAGTGTATATCGACGACCTGGTTGAATGAGACGTCGATATGTTTGTGTATAGTATTTTCTGGCCTCAGAGACCATTTTTGGTACGTAAAATAGGCTTCTAACGTATCACATTTTTTGGAATGGAAGAAAACCATTTTCTTTATTTACTTAGACAACTAACACATTTGACTAATGAAATTAAAAAACTAATATAATCGACAGAAATTGTTATTATATAACACACAAACATTTATGTTACATTTGGTGGCCATGGTATTTCCCATAGCCAATTTAAGCTCCAGGCATTTATTTAGAGTGTGCCCTGATATGTTTCATAAGTTCGACATTTTTCACTACAGAAAAAATTAGTAGTTTTTCGGTAACATGAGTCTGGTAGAAGGTTTCTCAATGGAATTATATGTTTTTTGGTGTGCTGAACACGAATCTGAACTTTTCTGGCTCGTAGCAGTAGCGACTCAGGTCGAAGAACGCAACAAAACTAAAAATTTTCGGAGTGTTCCAGGTTTTCCGCTCCCATGTTGCAAACGACGCATCGTACGGAAAATATCACTATTCAGAGATGAAGAGCATTATATTCTACGTCGAACAACCTAAGAGTGAACGAAGAAGAAGAAAGAACGCTCCAGCTTCTAAATTCGACCGATTTATAAGGTCGAAAAAAGGCATTTTTTACATATCTGTATATTGATCCAAATTTAAAATTTTAGGGCAAAATTTTAGAATGAACGAAGAAGAAGGAAGTAGAACAGAACAGACTGCAGGAAATTTGAAAGGCTCAGAGTATCATTGGCTGACCATTTTCTTCTAAAACTACGAAAAATTCCATCTCTCCAGTCCATCAAGCAGCGCTTCATAATTCCTATGAATGAATAAATGAAGCTCATCTGCTAGAGGATTATCATCAATCATATTTATAGGAAGTTCCTTTAAATTAGTAAAATATTTATGAAGTGATTCATATATCTAAGAACGAAATCCCTCATCATTTCTTTTTGGACAAACACTTCTTGGGAATATATTGTAATGCGAAATATAAGAATATTCTCCCACCGTAGTACACTTTAAACATCCATGCTGGCTATTGAAATTTGGAACTCCTGGAAAAATATTAATTCAAAATCCATAAAATGTAACAGCACTAAAATATATTATCATTAACAAATAACTGCTCTTGCAGGATAATTGCAAATTAAGCATCTTATATTAACCTTCAATCAATGTCCATTTTCAAAACAAATTCCGTTCTCTATAATATTTTTTGCTCCGTGATGCTCTTCAACTTTGAATACAGTGATATTTTTCGTACGAAGCGTCATTTTTAACCTGAGAAACTCGGGAAATTTCGGGTTCATGTTCATTGTTCATGTACCTATAAGGTACATGAACATAAATTACATATCATAATTTATGTACCTATAAGGTATATAAGATGCGTACGATGCGGTATATAAGATATTTGTACGTAATTTTCAGCTAATATTGTGGATAAACTTAATTCCTTGCATCCATTGAGCCAGATAATAAAAACGGATATTTTAATAGTGTGATTCACGCATTGTTAGAAATGCCGTATTATAGATAAGGGTATTAGTAGATTTTTCTTGAACTATTAAAAATATATTTAATAGATTATTTCCGACAGCAGGTATTGTAATAAAATCGATATGCCACTGTTAATCACATATTTCTGGAATAAAAGTAGTCACCAATTACGTAGAAACAAATGTCAAGTATTCCCATATGTACTTCGCAAATGTCAAGTATACCTATGCATCTTATGTACCTTATAGGTACATGGATTATTATAGGTACCTTATGTTCATGAACCTTATGTTCATTTACCTTATAGGTATTATAGGTACCTTATTCGTTCCAGTTTCAATTTTTGATGTGGATTAACTGCCTCAAGAATTATTGGATCTTTCTTTTATGAGGGATTTATCTTTCTTTTCTGTTCTTCTTTCTTTCTTTATATCTTTCGCTAATTCTTTTTTCCTTTCTTTCTCTTTTTCTTTCTTTCTTTCTTTATTTCTTTCATTCTTTTTTTCTTTCTTTGTTTTAGTATTAACTACTCATGCAATCCAAAAGGTTGGCCGGGTGAGAATGCGTGTTTTTTGATGAAAATTAAAAATGTATTTTTAAAATTTCTTTAAAAAATACCTTATTTTCCAAATAAATCTAAAACTACAAAAGATATGTAAAAAATTATTTAGTGCAAAAATGTGGGTTAAAAATGTCGGATATTTCTCTATTTATGTAGGATACAAATTAACGGAGCTATAACTGCTAGAAGTTTGCATTAAAGCGCGCGGACCCTCCCGAGCCTTTTTACCTTTTACCTTTGGTTTGGGTTTGGGCATATAGCGATGTGCATTATATTGTAGTTCTTCTTCTTGAAATTACTTATGAAACGGTTGTTGAATGGACGTTGTAGCTCCAAAATTAAGGTATTCATAATAAAATTTTCATAGAGTTTCATAATTAATCATAAATATGTGCGTATATCGTATATATACGTACAGTTGCGCCACCCAAATGTGAACGAATTTTGGTTGTCTGAGCAATTTCAGCTGAATTTCATCGTTGCACTTAAGTTCTCTCCACAAGAAAGAAGATCCAAACATTGATTGTGAAGAATATGGTTTATGGAGAGACCACAATGTCGCCGCTAGAGAGGATTATGAAAAATATAAGAATGAGAAGGAACAAAGGAAAATAATTGATTCTGCTGACTGATTCTGGTTAGGAGGAGGTAATTTTGTTTTTTCTGGTCTAAATTCAATTTATTCTAATGTTCAACATTTCTTTTCAGGTAATAATGTTACCGATGGCTGAAATGTTTAAATAAGTGATTTTTCACTTCAAGGCTTCTTGCCTTCAACGAGTCAGTTCCAGTTGGTGCCTATTCAAAAGCTTTCAAACCATTTGCGGTGAGGACGAAAAAAATTTTTTTAAGGATGTTGAATTAAAAATTTAGATATTAAATATCTTCAGTCTGGTCATACTCTCATGCCCGCGGACACTTTTCACCACCAAGTGGAACTTGGTTTGGTTTTAAGAACTTCAAATCAGCTGTTCAAAAAATCAAACTCGTCAAACATGGAAGTGAAGGAAATGAACATAAATGATTTCTTTCAATGGAAGGATTGTTCTTCCAAATTTAAAATACAGAAAGTTACTCCTAAACCGTATCTTGAAAATATGGTGCATTTAACCTTTAAAATGGGTACAAATGTAGTTTATTATAAGAATGAGTTTTCTGAAGACTTTACATTATTAAATTTTTTATTGGCTACGAAACAGAAATAAGGAGTGAAAACCCTTCTTGTATGACTAAATATAGAGGAGCTTTAGAGCGCAAAACAAATTTAATATCAAAACTCATACCCGAGAACAAGCAATCATACCCGAGAATCGTATGCAATTTTGGGAAGAACTACCTACCTCAGAAACCGATGTGGATCTTGAATGTGAGACTGATTAAAATTTTTAGTTTTGATTAATTAATTACTTGTAATAATAATACCTTCTTACCTTTGACATCCTGTAAATTATAATATTTCGTACGTTTAAGTATGTTACAATAAATAGTACCTCTGACAAAAAAATATACATGTTTCTTTATTTATCATGCGTTACATAGTTAAAACGTCCTAATTATTATTTTTTTATATATCAAAATCTAATGATTATAAACCTTTTTCTCTTCTATCACTAAAGAAGTAATCCATAACCTAATCTCTTAACAAAATAATAATGAACATTTTGTTTCAAACGTAAACGGCATAATTGAACATGTAAAATCTCAATTATCTCGATTTCAACAAATTGTTAGCTAGGACGCTTTAACTAAGGAGGGCAGGGTACGTCTAGGAGGCACAGAATTATTTTAATTTCTACGCAAGCTCTTCTTAGATTTATTCTTAGATATCGTCATGATCTTAGTTCTACATCACCAGAACACAAACGTATAGGTTCGATTGATATTGAAGATGGTGAAATAAAAATCAGCTTACCGGGTAGAAAATAACAACTGCAACCACAGAACCACACTAGACAGGCGTTGGTGTACGTTTTGTTTTCATGCACTACTTACGCCGTTAATATCTTATCTCGCCATGATTATTTAACTTAAGCCCTTGCCTGATACCTAGAAAATAGATGGCAAATTATTGATCCGACATCAATTAACACATAATTATTGTTTATATGAATTACATTGTTTTTCTATTATTTCGCTCAAAAATTTTTGTTGTGGCGGAAAATAGCAGGCTTTCGTTGTTCTCTGAGTCTGTACTATGAAAATAAATTGTGTCCAGTTATTTGTTTGAAGGTTTTCGCGCCCGCAAACAAAACGGCTTCAAAATTACTTATTAATATTCATTTTCGCTTACGAAAAGTCGCTCAGATGAATCGAACAAAATGAAAATAATGCGTGGACGAAACGTCATTTTTTATTTCTGCTTTAGGAATAGGGTGACTCGAAATCTGTATTTCGGAGCTTTTGGGGCTAATTATCGCTAATTTTTTTGTCAATATTAGCCAATACTTGATATTAACAAGTTCAGTACTCATCTATTTCTGTAATACTTAATTATACCTATAACATAAATTATAAGTTGAATATATACAAATAATATACCTACTAAAAAAAAGATTTTTTTTTCCTGGTAGGATTTGTCTAACGTTTTGTTTTTGATTTGTTAACGTTCTCTCTTATTACTTTATCGTAGGATGAAGGAGCCTCTAGTTATTTGGGATATTAACCGCATTTTTGAGCCAATATAACATTTTATAGCCCAAGCAACATCGGAAAATGTTGGGTTATGATTTGTAGATATACTAACATTTATTTTTAGATGAAGCTAAATGTTCACACAAACTCTAATATAGTGACATGACATCATCATTGAAAAATAATAAGATTACTAATAAATGGAGGTTACGGTTATAAATTAAACATACAAGTAATAAATAATTTTTATTGTTATAGGATAGAATATCTACAATTATCAATTGTTATTTTTTTCGCAATTATGTGACGTAATAAATAGGTATAATTATATTGTTTATTTATCTATTTATTCATTTATTTGTGTATTATTTGTTATTTATTTAGAAAGAAACAGATTCTATAACCTAATTATTCACTTCACTAGTTTTGATTTTGTGATTTTTAGAATAATAAAACTATACAGTTTTGTCATTTGGCTAAGTAACTGAAAAAAAAATGCTTTTACGACACTTAAATCAGGTGTAATTAAATTAAAAGAGTCTGCTCAAGAAGAGTAATGACACAGCGAATACCACATGCAGTCCAATTTTAGCAGCGCCATCTGTCTGGACAGGAAAGTAGAACTCGCGTAGATCTGTCTCGAAGAGCTGCACCCACGCTAGGTTTGCCTGAGCAGACTCTAAGGCTGTGTTAGCTGCGCTCAGGTATTCCGCAGGTAGATCCCCAGTTTGTATAAATTCTCTGAGCTAGAAGCAAGTAAAATAAAAATTATGTCAGAAAAGTTGCGACGTTTGTGTTAATGATATAATAAAAGACAAACATCAGTCAATGCAGTAACTGAACTTGAAGCTATCTGCACTATCTGAACTATCCGAACTATCTGAAAAGTGGTATGTCTGCACTATAAACAGCCTGTGGCGCTAGAGATAAAACTCCGCACCGAGCTGAGAGAGCGTCACAACCAAGAGGTGGGAACCAAGCAACCTAAATGTCTATACAAGTTAATAGCAAAAATATCGCCTTTCTGATCTTCTGATTAGGTAAATATTCGTAGACACGGTGCCACAGCATAATCCCTCGAAATTTGAAGGAAATTTATACGGGAGTCATATATGAGAAGCAGCCTTCAAATTTTGATAATCCCTCAAAATTTGAAGGCTGCTTCTCATATATGATTCCCGTATAAATTTCCTTCAAATTTCGAGGGATTATGCTGTGGCACCGTGTCTGTAAATCTTATTCAGTTTAGTATTATAATTTTTTTATAGAAATTAAATTAACTGCTCGTCAATAGGTTCGGCTAATGCAAAATTATTGTCCATTTTTATACTATTGTAACTTTCAAAATAGTAGACGGATTTTCAATCAGTTTCCAGCATATGAAAACCTAATCCTTTCTTCTATGACCCAGTGTCCTCAAATTCTTTATTCCAATGGTATTGTACAGAGTGGTAAAATCCAAAAGTCGTTGATATTGAGGAATGTCCCGTTTTCACAAGAAAATTTTCTCAATTTTTTCATCACGATTCTTAAATACCCCATCGTAGCCTATGGATGTATCGCCGATTTTCAATTTTTATTTTTGTAGAGGTATTAAAGAATGTTCAGAATTTTTAAAACCATTGACATTTGCCATTGTTTCATAATCTACATTTCCATGGTGACAAATAGCCCCTAAGCCTACTCAGTTAAATTTTCAATTTTAAAACAATTTTAAATCCAAATCAGTTTCAAATTCGGAAAACTGATTTGGGTACTATCCAAGGTAAGTTTTTTTTTGAAAAGGAAAAAAAATAATGGCTTTATACAGAGTGGACAAAATGAATACATCTAAATCACGAAAATGTTATAATCAAGAGGAGAAAGAGGACATTTTCGATTTGACCCGTATAAAAAAATAACCTTCGTCTCCTCAAATACCCCATTGAACGTAATAATCGGATAGAAGTAACCAATTTTTCAATTTTGGTACAACTACAGGCATAGTGATTATGAATATTGGCAATAATTAAGATTTTCATTATTTTCTATGTTTAACAGGAGATGGCACACACCCTGTATAATTAATTTTTACTAAATCGTCAGACGTCATAAAAATCCAATTTCTGCAGACATTAGGCTTTGAAAATTCAAAAAAAAAAGGGAAATGGCGCCAATCGTTCTTCAACACCTTTACAAAAATAAAAACTTCTTCTTAGAACCATAGTTTTTAAATATATCATTGAAGGCAGAGTGGAAGAACCGCTATGCCGAACTTTTGCCCTTTGTCTACATATTAAGAATTTTATTATATATATGTTATTTTTGTACCCAATAAAGATTACTATTACTATTACCAAATTTTGAAAAGTCGGTCGACGCCAAAAATAACGACAGTTTTTAACAAAAAGGGGAGAGGTCAGGAAAGTTCTCGAACATTTCAATCTTCTTGATGATAATTATCAATGGCTTGATGATTCAAATTTCTAAAAAAAAACTTTCGCTTAAAAATTACCTGATCGATTTGTTGTTGGCTGGTAAACACTCCAGCGATTCCATTTATAAGGTTTGGTATGGCATTCATACTTAGATATCTAAAATAAAATATATTTAGGCTTTACTATATATTTTAAGTACTTACTTACTTTTCGGCTATGAGTCTGTGGTTAGCCCTTAGAAATCTGAAGGCCACGTCTACTCCGATTGGATTTCCATTGTAAACTGATGTAAATACTGAGAGGGAGTCTTGGGGTCTTATGCCAGAGTTGTCGGTGACCGAGTAGTTCAGATATCTGTAATATGAAGAAAAGATTCTTGGAATGTTTTCAAGGGAAATAAAGAATATATATGAGTCATATATATTACGCTATGCCGAGATATGATTTACTTGATCTACTAAAAGAAATTTTAAAAAAATGAGCTATTGTATGTTTCAATTAGCAAAGGTAAGATCTGGTTATTTAATTGCAGCTTCATCAGCAAACGGAACTCTAATTCCATGTAAATACAAGAAGTCGTTTAAGTATTTTGGAAGTCAAACGGTCCTTCAAAGTGCACCATGTGGTACTCTAGTGATTGTGTTATTTGCACTTATTTTATTCTGGACAAGGCTGGAACCTTTGATGTGACGATATCATTAACGATGACGATGACAACGACTGAGTTTTCACGAACGCTAAAACTAAAACGTCTCCGGATGATGCTATCTTGGTTAGCGAAACGCGCGTCGTGCAAAGTATAAATGTTTTGATGTTTGTGGAACCTTAGTCGTCGTCGTCAGTCCCACTGATTGTATTATTTATTTCTACCCTTTGTTTTGTAAAACAAAATACGGAAAATACGACAGTTAAGTTTTTCTGAAAAATCTCAAATGCATATATAGTTAAAATTGAAATACTCTTGAACGGATTAAGACAAGATATTAAAATATCATATATTTTTGAAAGAAATTTCATGGTCTGCAATGTTTTCTCTTATCGTTTTTTTCATTTTTTAAACACGGAATGTGTAATACCCGCAGTTAACTTGCTGTTATACGAGTCTTAAATTTCGAGTTTTGTCACACGTTCGTAGCGCCTATCGGTTATAATCCGTTTTTATTTCTTCCTAAATTCAAATTCCTCATAGCACCTTGAAATCGTCTCCCATACTCTCCGACTGCAGCAACTAAATTACCATTAGAAAAACCATAAACATACTGAATGTCAGCATACTCAGAAATCATGAACATTCTGGGCATCATAATATTAAATTAATAATTAGCAGTTTTTTTACCCAAAAAAGGTCAATTTTTAAAATAGCATCATATCAATCGGGCCATAAACGCAAAATTCATCCGCCAATTTCCACATTTACTTTGACAAAAATGTCGTGATCTACTAGCCCTAAAACCCCGAGATACAGGTCTTGAGATCTTGAAAAATTAACAGCCATATTGGAGCCGCCATCTTGAATATTTGTTATGGAAATAAACCCGAAGAGAAACCCCGAGAAGAAAGATTTTGAATCGAATCTGGCCATAAATAGTAAACACACTTGTCATGCAGCAAAAATACAACGTGAAATCGAATCTTATACGTGGACAACCGAAATATTACTGTTTAAATGTTATTAGTTGCTAAAGAATTTAAAAAAATCAAAAGCAGTTCCTCCTTGCCATTAAATTAAAGTATTTACTTTGTGCTCTATCCGTCCTTTATTTAAATAGTGTTTGTAACGTAAATCTCTAATGTGGTAATGTGGTAATGTGTAATGTGGTTTCATGTTAAGACCAAGATCCGGTATTTCCATTGTTAGGCAGAAAACCCGTTTGCGATTTACGGTGTATGGCTTCTTAGTTCCAACGTTCGTGATGTCACACCGATATTATACCAACGAATACCCTTTACGTATTGATTTGTACTCATATCAAGACTTTATTTACCATATTTTTGTGTCATACCATGACGAAAAACGATATTTTAAAAAAATTGCCCCTGAAAAGATTCCAAAAAGACTTCAAATTTGACGCCCTGACGTCACACCTGCACGACGTAGACACAGTTTGGGTAGGAGACAGAAACCTTGGCTATGACCGGGACAATAGAGCCTATATGGACCGTACATCAGTACATCTCTTAAATATAAGAAATATAAAAAATATTAAAGGACGTCGAGTGTTTGCGTTAGATAAAGAACACAAAGTAATACCTAGATTAAGAAACAGGGCAGTATTATATCAGTTGTGTTTGCGCATTCGTTCGTTCATGTCCATATCTTCGCGTTCACAATCGGCAAATCGCGGCGTAACAATTGATTTTATGATAAGTAATTTTCTATTATCGTTAGATATTAAATGCAATGAATAAGCAAGTGTGATTTTAAATTATACTGGCTAAATTAAACAAATACCAAATTAGTATAAATACATAATACGGTATGCTCGATTATGCAGGTGTTCAACGGAGTATCGTTTTTGAGGTCGGCGTGTGTTGCGGAAACTTAAAAGGGTTTTCATTCCTTATTTACACAAAATAAATAAATTACCGAGGTGTGAAGCTTAAAGGCATCTTCCCTTTTTTGTTTTAAATAAAAATAATAATTATTTTTATATTTTTGTGTGGTTGTGTGTTTTACCGATATGACCGATGTATTTAGAATGCTGTTGTGTGCCGAGATGTCGCGGTAATTACAAAAATGGACCGAAAATGTACTCGTTTCATTTTCCGACATTCAATAAATGGATAACGACTATTCGCAAAGACGAATTCTAAAATCGGCGAAATTAAAAAAATCCGGTGAAAATTCCTAAACCAAAACTCAAAAAAATGCAAAAGCGACTCAAAATAGTAAAAATGAGTTTGAAACTGATCAAAAATTCACTTTTCGTACACCAATGTTAAAGATTTTCTTGTTGTTTTTTACTCCTTTCGATACCCGAATGTTGGTGGAAAATTAGTAAATAATATGTTACTATGTTAATATTAATATGTTAATATGTAAGTAATATGCAAAAAGTTACATTGTCTAAATTAAATTATTCTGAGAAGCTTCGTTTTTCCTTAATACAATCGAATGGGGTGCGAAGAATGGCTCAGTTGACAACTGGCACCAGATTTAAACGAAAAGGATTTTAAAAGTACCTATTACATAAAGCTATAATAACGCAAAACACAAAATATTAAGACACGGCGAGAGAGCCGTGTCTTTATTTATCGGTGTTTTTGCCCTGTCTCGAGTCTCCTTCGGTAATATTAAAAGAAATGGTTGAATTGACACTAAAAAAAAATTGAATTTGAGATGTATGCTTCAAACTGTACAACTAACTCTTGGCAGATACTTGTTTCTAAAAATCCATCAGGACGATACATCAAATGTATCTGTATCTGTTATTTATTCGGAGTGCTGTTAAAAGGTTCCGCTGCACTTAGGCCCCTTGGGACCCTTGTACTTCCTCCGTGTGGGAAACGCCTCCCTAGACCATCGACCGGCCTAATGTTGTACAGAAGACGATGATGTTGCCCAGGAACGTTTCCCTCAAATTGGCCATGTAAGGCCAATGTTCCCCAATATTGATTCTCTGGTTGATGCCAGGACATTCACAAAGTACATGCTCGACCATTTCATCTTCTTGTTCACATCCTCCACAGATGGCTGTGTCACTTTGTCTCATATTATAGAGGTGCTTCCTTACCCGGCAGTGTCCAGTTAGGACTCCTGTTACAAATTGTAGGTTTCCCCTAGACATTGCCAGATAATTACTCGCTGTCGATACAACAACTTCTACATGGCCTACACGAGGATCTAGATCTACATGAAGTCTAGGTTCATGTAGGTGTGTTTTCTATGAAATATTGTCTAACTACATTATACTGCTTATTCTCACCTTTCCAACAATACTTCGTCTTGAGAACACCCTAAAGAATTGAGAATGGTGGTTTGCTCAGATGCAAGGGTACTAGCTTGATATTCATTCCAC
>CAXKVY010014863.1:0-16348 GCA_964058915.1 Tetropium fuscum | reverse complement strand
CAGTAAATAAGTCAAATAAATTCTCATAAGAAAATTTTTGGTTGGACATTTAATAAAAACAAAGTGCGTTTTTAAATAGCGCGTTCAGCTAATTTATTTCTTCAGTATAATATATAAAATGCTTCTATAACAAACAATATTTTTTGAATATTCAATAAATGTCCCAACTAAACTGACCATCGTTCTAATAGAGTAGCATGAAATTAACTGAGCAGCAAAATTATATAGGTATTTGGTAAAAATCTATAAATAAAACATAACAGATTCTTCACAAAATATATTTTTTAAAATTTCAAATATTAGCGCAAATATTTTACATTTATAGACTTTTCTTTGAAACCATCAACGGTTGCGGGTCATTTAGATTCTAAAGAAAAATATACATGAAGCTTAGTGAAATAACTATATTGGATTTTTAGATTATTCAAATAAAATAACAACTTAAGTTTGTTTATAACACCTGGTAAATGCCAACATTAAAGTAAGCACGTCAAAGCTGCCTAGATTATTATTTATTCTAACGAGATATACCTGTATATACTTATTACGAAAACAAACATTTAACTTATTTATACATGCTATACTGCTTATTGCTGTCTAAAATTGTAAAACCTATAGTAGAACTAACCACAGCAAAGACGAATTCTGAAAAGACAAGAACATTAAATTGACCTAAAAGGCTTATGAAATATTTCAATAAATTAGAAATAATTATTCTAAAAACGTTGAACTGTTGAAACGGGCGTCTAAAATTTGGTAGAATGAAACGTATTTTTTTAGATTAAATTTTGAGAATTTTAATTATTAATACCTACTATAACTAGGTATATTATCGTAAAAGTTTATATAAAGGAGATCAGGCTTACTATTAGTGACTTATAATACGTTCTTCCTTTTGACCTAAAAATTTCTAGATCGTCCCAGTTAATAAATATTTTGTCAAGGTACAAAGACGACTCTTGTGAACATATAGTCTAAGATCCGGTATTAGAAATATATACCTCATCTCTTATTTGACGATGACAAAGATTATATGTTAGATAATATATACGTTGATAAATCGCACATGATGTCGTAACAATGCGGTTTTTTAAATAATATAAAATCTAATTAACATTTTTGGATTAACTTCTCCGATTCGTTATTCATACAAATCGAGTATTATCTGAGAGAATATGACACAAGGAATTGGAAAAATATGGATTGCCTACTTTTTCCTTAGGACAACTATGAAGTTGCCATGTATAAACAAGTGAGCAAGCGTTATTGTACCCTCATCAGTTATTTAATCATTTTTTTGAATGAAATGAAACGTTTTTACGCCAATTCATATATTATCTCTAACATATATAATCTTTGTCATCGTCAATGAATGTATGAATGTATATGTTTCTAATATCGGATAGCTCAGAATTTATTTCAGACAGTTTGAAAATTTTCTAGGTATCTTAATTTGAGCGGAAGAAAATGTAATTATAAAAATATTTAACAAGGCCAAAAATTTGGAAATTATCATATATCAGTTGCTGCAGATTAAATTTCCTTTTTTATGTCAAAATTTCTGAAATTAAAATTTGGGAAACCAGGAACTTCATGAACTTTTATTTACGAATAATTCCAAATATTAATGATGTAACCACCAAACTACCTAATCGACATTGTCGGTCTTTTCGCCATTACAACTAAGCAGCCACAATGGCAAAACATACATAAAACTCATATTCATGTTTATCTCAAATATTTCTTGAATCAGAAAATTTCTTAAGTCAAAATATGAACTTTGCACTTGAATCTCTCGAGGATTTTTATGATACTTTTTATTCGACAGAATTTAACAATTACTTTACATTTTTACTGTACGTTATTAGCGAACATTTCTCTATCACAATAATATACAAAAAATATACACCCGTCTGCTGCACAAAGAAAAATATTTAGTGGGTTGATTCCACTAAATATTTTTCTTTGTGATATTCTTTGTTGATTTCAACATTCCGGTCGTTCCTCCTTGCTTGGCTATTTATTTTATTGGAAATCTAAATTCAGCAGTTAGACATGTTTTTTGTACGAGAAAAATATTATCGTAGACAATTTATTTATGTGCATATACTTTTTCATGGGTTATTAATCTTGAGCTCTTGAGTGTGAGATGAATTGCTAACATTGCGAATGAATACAGAAAGGATGAGGTCAAAGAACAGGGATCGCAGACTGTTTCAGTTAGTTGCTAGATTACGAGTTGAAGGGTTGTAGATTCGTATACCTATAGGTTTAAAAACTGTTCAACATCTAAGAAAATATGAAGGACTATTCTTTTGACCATTATTTTCAACGTCATAATCCTTCTGTTTGCGCCGAAAATTCTTGTATATAATTTACCATTTCATTTTTTTCAATTGTCTAAATAAAAATTATTTCATACCACCAGTCCTTATAGCACCTAATTAGATTAGATACAATAGTGCGTCTGTTAGATACAAATTTTTGTATAGGTCGTCGATCGCTCGAATTGAGATTAATATTTAAAAAAATATATAAAATAAAGCCGCGATAAAATTAATTCCAAAAATGTATTCTATTTAGAAGGTCAGGGTTAAAACTTCTGTTTTAAAAATATAATATATCTATTGGATTCTTACTTAAATGTTCACATCACGCTATAAATACTTAATTTATTGCCCTTTTTACATTAATTTTTCTAGAATGCTGAATATCTAGGATGTCCTTTCACGCATCCTGCACCCTATTTCCCCGGGGAGCTCAGGACAAGCCTTCAGCTGACGGTAATAACCAGACGCCCACGAAGATGTCTTCAGGTGGCTGATGTTCAACAGATGTCTACAAATATCTCCAGCTGTCACCTATGCCCAGAGGCTCGATGTCTTCAGACGGTATTAATGATCATAAGCTCGATGTGTTTAGGCTGCCAGAGGTTTCCGATGATATGTTCAGCTGTCAGCAATAATTACCACAGGCCGCTGCTCATGATCGCTCCCGACGTATATATTCCATCTTAAGCATCGTTCCTTCTATACCCGCTTTGCCTATTTACTATACTATACTATCCTATACTGTAATAATAAAATTTAAATAATATTTATTTCTGTAATTTAATCTCGCATTTAAATCGCATTTGTATCAGGGGCATTTAAAAGTTCTGGTATTGTTAATTGTTTTGTTGCCAATGTAAAATGTGCAAGACGGCGTAAAATGGAAGAAAATGGAATTTTTTACTTAGAGACTTTGGACTAATTAGAAGGTAAATATAGTAAAAGTCCCCACTCTTGGGAGATGAACGTGGTGCAGGGGAATACGTAGGAAGCCCCTATATACTTGACATAACTTCTCGGGAGTTTCCCTACCATGGACCTGCTGCAATCAACGATTTGAAATCGTATTTCGGGTGCATTTCAGTAAATGCCATGAAATACGTCGTAATTCTTGTTACGACATCAAGTGTTAGCCTCATGACAGATTTTATTACTAGCTTGATTAGTATATGCATATATATATATATATATATATATATATATATATATATATATATATATATATATATATATATATATATATATATATATATATATATATATATATATATATATAATGAAAATTTTAAATAATGCTATGTTGATTGATAATTAATAAGTTATGAATTTATAATATGTGAAAATGCTCTATACGTTGTTGTTTTAGATTAGTATAAAATGAGATAATGTTACAAGATACCTACACTATTTCTTCCCTATTGAATCCTTCTTGTTTATAGGTGCTAGTTCTATGAACACTAATTCGTAATTTACTAGAAGGATCTTTTAA
Organism: Tetropium fuscum; assembly: GCA_964058915.1. NCBI lineage: Eukaryota > Metazoa > Arthropoda > Insecta > Coleoptera > Cerambycidae > Tetropium > Tetropium fuscum. The sequence goes on along the minus strand of CAXKVY010014863.1, from coordinate 12,529 downwards.
AACATGAGTACTCTATGGTCATAGAGGGGGTTCAATTAGGACTATGTAATATTTTTGCAAGATTAAAATTTTGAACTGAAGTTACTTTCCAAATAGTGAATTTTATGATGCTATAATATTTTATTGAATCTATTGAATCTTGTAATCTCAAATTGTATGATTTCAAATGTTTCCTGAAAAGTTTCAACAGAACAAGAAAGAATAAGTGATTTATATATGACTATTTTTATTGTCATTGAAAATGATAATAAATAAACAAAATCCGGAACCTTATTACTACCCTACGCAAACCTACGTAACTTATTTCTACTATATGGGACCAAGTCCTCTGTCACACTGTGTCGTAAAAACTAGCAAAGTTTGAAATTGTTGTTACCTTAGAAAATTTTTTTGAATCCTTTTTTAATTACGAAGCACAAACACTTATCACTATTCTCGAACACTTGTTGGAACACGAACTAATAGATGCTGCTGGGCTCAGGTGGTGTCATCTAGCGGATGTCGCCGTACTTCCTCTGGAATGCTGCTATTAATCGCTGGAACTTTATTGTGGGATATCTTATGGGTTATTTTATTTATTTAATTTTACATAATATTCTTACATTTTGAACTTCACTTGTTATAATTTTGAATTCTAACCACTATAATATAATATGATTAACTTTTTGTTTTACAACTTCCATTTATTTTCGAGACGTCATCTCTACATTGCACTCTGCGTCGAGGCTATAAAGTCTCGAACCCCTTACTTACATTGATGCTTTCGCATTAATATTGTAATTTAGACATAGTTTATTAATGCTCGATATTCTATAATTCTTATTGCGACTTGTCTATTGTGATTATGCTTGAGATAGATTATTACGTTATGACCAATCAGGCACGTAGCTGGTTGGCGTTACGTATAGTACATACGTGTGTGCTTATATATATATATATATATATATATATATATATATATATATATATATATATATATATATATATATATATATATATATATATATATATATATATATATATATACATATATATATATATATATATATATATATATATATATATATATATATATATATATATATATTAGCTTTGAAATTCTTTGCTATTTATATTTGTTTTGTGAAAAGTAATCTTGGGTTTGTAGCATTTCATTACATAGAGAAATAAGCAAATAGACGAATAAGAGGAAAGATATACTTACCAGTGCTATATCTGGACATACATACGGAAATGAACCACTATACACACCGAAACGAACCACTTAGAAGTTGTACAAGTTCTTTCACCTTTATTGAGGATCTTCAGAGCAGTATACGATTTATTTCATTGATCATTTATACTTGAATTTAAAATATTAATACTCCAACACTTGCAGTGACATTAGTTTTTGACGGAACTCAAATTCTTAGAATACACAAACCTAGTCTACTATTTATATTTGTTCTATTTGAACATATTATATATAAAAGCATTAGGCATACAGTTATCCAGAAGATGTTAATCTTTAAAATGCATAAAATCTTGTTGACCCTATTGAAAAACAACTACTTTTTCATATAGTTGGAGAAAGTAGTTGTTTCTCAATAGGTTCAACAAGATTTTATGCATTATTTAATGCTTTTATATATAATATGTTCAAATAGAACAAATATAAATAGTAGACTAGGTTTGTGTATTCTAAGAATTTGAGTTCCGTCAAAAACTAATGTCATACAACGTCACTGCAAGTGTTTTTAATGATCTAAATTTCGAGTTTTTCATATTTACATAATAATTCCATTCATTTACTTTTAATCCCTTGTCTGAAAGTGGTAAAATTTTCAAGTGATGTCCGATATATTAAGCCATCCACAAAAAGGTGATAAAAGTACACCAAAATATAAAGGCTTCCTTCTACAACAATGACGTATTTCCTGCTGTCGGTATATTTGATTGTTTCCTATAACCACCATGGAAATGAAAGAATTTATTTAGGTATACCGTATCCCATAAAAAATATCGATCGATGAATTTCGTAGTGGTAGCTGTAGGGTTATCTATTCATAATATAATTCTCTCTGTAAAAAAAACTCTCTTGAAAAACGGCGCAATATTGGAAATATAATAGTGTTCAGCGGTCTGTGAAAGTGAAAATGCGATAACATGCAAATAGCCGAGATGTGAGAATAATAATTCTGACAAGGGTCAACCGCTAGGAATTAATATTATGTCTTGTTAAAGTAATATACACATATCCAGTCATTCAGAAATGTAAATACATTGAAATGTGTAGGTATGGTTTAAATTTGGAGTAGAAAAAAAACAAAACCGACTTTATTTTTGGAGTCGGTGGTGCTAGCCAAGGTTTACAAACGTATAATCAAAGTTCACGAAATATATGTATTTCATACACTTTGGTATAACAAAGTAGCGTAGGTATACATCTCGAATTGTATTGGACTAGAAGCTTTAGAATTTAGGTTTATTTTTAATTGGCACCACAATTAAAAATAAACCTAAATTTTTAAAACTGCTTTCGGCAGTTGTACTAAATTTTAAGTGAACATGTTAGTTAACCTTGGGTGGCACCGACTCCAAAAATAACAATAATTGTATGTTATTAGCCTAATAAATTGATTGTATTCTAAGTAAGAATGAATAACGTAATTATTTTTTACTTTTTAGTGCAGTTTTCAATATATTACTTTTCTTGGTTGCAATCTGTAATCTGTATATATATATATATATATATATATATATATATATATATATATATATATATATATATATATATATATATATATATATATATATATATATATATATATATATATATATATATATATATATATATATATATATATATATAAATATATATATATATATATATATATATATATATATATATATATATATATATATATATATATATATATATATATATATATATAAATATATATATATATATATATATATATATATATATATATATATATATATATATATATATATATATATATATATATATAAATATATATATATATATATATATATATATATATATATATATATATATATATATATATATATATATATATATATATATATATATATATATATATATATTGTAACCGCTAGCTCTTTTTGTTTTTGAGAGCCAGGTCGTAGGTGAAGGTTTTTTTTACTTTACACGATTGCCTGACAGTTGTAAAATGACGCTTAGTACAAACTATGTGTTGGGCGCCAGCCAAAGCAAGTTTGACCAGGGATGGGAGGTGAGACGACAGAACAAACACAAAGATAAACTAGGAAAGAGTATATTAAAAAATTGTGTAAAATGTAAATGACTAAGTGTATAGACAATCATTAATAATTTACGCCTTTAAAAAAAGGCGTGTAGCTACAAAATGAACCTTTAAAAAATTACAAAGGGAAGTGCTCATTGCTTACACTGACTCCGTGGGCAAAGTACCACAACTGTGCTATCACAAAGCACGGTAAATAAACCGTGAGTCGCCAATTAAATTAATCACAAATCTGACAAATTTGACAGTTACCGTTACACAAAATGAAAAAATAAAAGCAGCCCACGAGCCTATTGCTTATAACGCCATTAACAAAGTGATATTCGTTCCTCCAGGATGCCAAGGATTGACAAGTAAGTACCTATTACGCTAACTAAACTTACTTACATTTATAAGTGCGCAAACAGCTGTTTGCGCCTGCAACTTACAATATGGTCTTAACACTATAAATTTAAGTCAGAGCTTAACGATTGTTGGCACGCTAACAACAGTGCTGACGAATATAGTTGACCTTATTTCAGGTGAAGTTTGCGGTCACATAACCCCCGTTGGGCAGGTTGCCTAAGGCACAGGTCGATGGAGAACGAAGACACTAGCAATGATAAGGAAGTGATTCTCCTCACGTTCGTCGTGAGGCTGGAAGATGGTTAATACCTCTAATGGAGGGAATGCAACTAGCTCTTTTGTCAGGTGGGGCAGATTACAGAATGGTCTGGTACACAGCTCCGCTCCTCCAGGCTATCTGGTGATGAATGTATGGGGGCCAGTTCTATTGTCCCCGACAGGACAGCAAAACACGTCTATCTGACCAACAGGTCTAAGCACACAAAGACAGCAAGCGCAAAGTAGTGTCGGAGATCAATTGCGGCGTGACTCCAAGAGAGCAGCGAAATTCCAAGAAAAAAGCAGGCAAAGGGAAGCGTACCAGCAGCGAAATATACCATTAAATAAAAATCCCGAAAAGCAAGAAACGATTACCTCGTCTAAATAAAACGTTCAGCCAAGTGTTTTTATTTTTAATTAAGCAAAGATGTTACTATTTACGTAAATATATTTAACTGTGTATATAAAATCATTATATTACTGACCTTAGCTGTTATTGAGGCTTCTTTTAATACACAAGTCTCCTAAAATCTGGACAACACCTAAATACTTCCCAAAATTTGCAAATGTCTGCCCTCTTTTTGTTCACTCCCCGCAAAAACTCTCCCCTACCACTTCCAATGACTTCCCCAGACAGGTGACCTTTACTGTCATTATTTAAACCAAAATAGAGCTCATGTTATAACAGGTGTTATAACCTGGAGAAGGTTGGACTCCACCTAAGGTAATATGCACCACTTGCATTTGTAACCTATTTAAAGTTAGGTTTTTAAGTTTTGAATACATTCAGTGTTTAGACACGGGAAATATCGGTTGAAAATCCTTATACCTTGCAATCTTAGTAAACAGTTTCTTGATTTAACTATAAATTCGTTAAATAATATGTTCCAGTATTTTTTTATACGACCATATTTTTGTTTCCGGTTTGCATTTATGGTAAATTTTAAAATTTTACATTGGGCGGTTACCTACCTACTGACTGGAATAATCTTTCGGGCTATGACTTCTGCCGATTGACATGACATTGATTGGTGCCGATTGACATGGATGATTTTCAATTCTACGAGCAGTGATTGTCGCATACATCTGAGAGAGCCAGTAATAAGAACCACTATTTTAACAGAATAACTAGGGTGCCTGCGGATTTCGAAGAGTATATCTCGATATTTTATCTGTTTTTCCTCCCCTCTGAAGACAATATTCTTTACGGCCGGAGCCGAAAACTCGATAATGAAACTCGGAATATCATATTGAGTTAGTGATCGAGGAGGACAACGCAGGCCTAAGGGGTTGTATGTGCCTGGCGGTTGGGAATGGTTTATTTTCCAGAAATAGGTACTACAAGGACAAGCCAACTAGTATATGGACAAGGCAACAAGTTTATATCCCACAAATTTGACAGAGCCAAATATATTTATAAGGTCGATGAAGCCGCTAATTGTATTGCAGGTAATATTATGGTGACTAATTAATTGCGCTGTTATTGAAAATAAACCGTGGTTATTATTAATCAGTCTACACAAATACACGTGCATTAAAATAATACCTGCTCCATATACACAGGATATACCTATAAACATTCTCTGCATTTTCTAACAGTTTGCCTTGGCAGATTGGCAAAATTCGGCATCCTTTGGTAATTGATATGACAAATAAAATAGTTGTTAATTTTGTTATGACAAATTAGCACATAGCGAGTCTAAATGCCATTTAATTTATATCGGTGATGGATGGTATTAAAGTGAAAAATATGATTTACTATACTAATTGCTACTGCTCTCATGTATTGAAACTCACACAAAAGGAAAATAAGTGCTTATTAATTTAAAGCAAATTTATACAATAAGCAGTTCACTCCGATAACACAACTAGGAATAAGTTCGAAAATTTTGTTTCAAAAAATAAAAACTACTTTGCCAGTATTGACAATAAATCTCGAATATATTTTTCAATGGGTGGTAGGGGCAGAAATGGCACAGTTTCCATATCTATGACATCGATGACAAATTATGATTTTAAATAGTTTAAAGTTGTGTATAAGTTTATTTATACAAAAAATATTTATTAACTTGTAGATATTAAAATATATGACGAGACGGCACTGTCTGCTATTTTAGCATTCTAATAGATAATAGCTAGTCGTATTATATCTATATATAGTGACTATTATTTTATTTAGTACATTATAGAGAAGTGTTAAGCGGAAAATAATAAAAATATATAGTATAAAGAAGTAATGGTTGACCAAAGACATGTTATTTGTTACTTACTTTTCGATGCCATTCTTCAGAATTAAATACATAGAAATACCTAATAATTGACAGGGCCAATTGACTAGTATAATACAAGTGTACTAATAAAACAAGTGAAAACACTTGAAAACAAGTTTTTATTTAAATGCTCTAAAAAGAAGAAAAAAAACTTGAAATTAAATTTAACCCATCAATTTATTACATTACACAATTTCTATGATATAAAAGCCTGATTCGCTTGATCGATTGATCGCGAGATTTACCTATTTGATAAAAACATATTTTTTTCTTAGAATTACTTATGTCAATATCAAGTTATATATTTTATTCTTGTTTATCTATACAGTTAAATCTCACGACAAGCCTTTATATCATATAAATTGTGTATTGTAATAAAAAAATGATGGGATTAATTTAATTCAAATTTTATTTTCTTCTTTTTAGAGCATTTAAATGGAAGCTTGTTCTTAAAAATGATTTTTACTATTAATTTATTTTTTATTTTTTAGTTATCGCTGGACATGTTTCTAAGTCTGTTCAATTCATTTAATGCGTCATTGTTGCATGGTGGTTTACCTGTTAATTTAGTACCCTTCTAGTGACTTGACTACTTAACTGTACACTTATTTCAGCTTGAAGCTTACTTGTGCCTAATAAAACACGGTTCCGGGTTTTATTTCGGGGTTCTCCTTCTCCTATACAGGTTGCAAACCAGATGGGCATCAATAGCCCATCTAGCCAAATTACACAAGTCATAGTACGAAGCCCACCAAGGCGTACTTTTAAAATTCAATTGGCAAGATTTGACCCGAACAATTCGACCCTAAAATCGTAATCGAGGACTCCAAAATCCCCGGGATAACAATCGGTTGAAGATAACTACTTTAAAATTCAGTTGCAAGATTTGACCCGAACATACATAGATACATACATAACAAGTTAAATAAAAGCTTGTAAAAAGGCAGTGGAGGTAGCAATACATATATACCTGGAACTTAAACTGCGAAGGAAAATTTTTAGAAATTTCAAGGCCGTTGTATTTTACAGGTACCTACCTCACAGTTCGTATAATGTGTGATTTTTTTAAATTTTCAATAGGAAAAATTTATGATATTTAAATAAAATATATATTTTTGGAAAAAGAATATATTTTTTAAGATTACTTTTTTTTTATTTTTATTTCACTTGAATTGCAACTGTTTTATTGAAATTTTTGAAATCCTTGGAAAAAAATTTATGTTACGTTAAACATTTTATTTATAGCAATTTATATACCTAAAAATATGAACATAAAAAAGACTCGTTATCGTTTATACACAAAATCAAGTCTAACATACACCTATTTTAAGTAACTTGTTCGTTATGTTTTATAACATTTTGTCTATATACTGAATCTAACCCAACTGCAATATTTACCGAGCCTATCATATAAATCCGTACTGCAATTTATATGATTATCAGAAATTTCGAGTTTCTTCATTTTCTGGTTTAAATGTTTTAGATCTTTAAATCCCGTTAAAGACCATGCCTTGTCCATTCCGAATGAACCAGACTAAAATAGAACACATGGAAAACAAAACAGAGCAGCTTATCGCATCCACAAATCCAGAGACATTTTTTGTAAATTTCCTTGTAAAAATTCCTCGTTAAATTACCTTTGTCCCTACCAAAGGTAAAAAGTAAAGGTAAAAGGTAAAGGTACTTTTTCTGCAGACAGAAGACTTTTAAAATTCACTTTTTAATATTATTTATACTATTTTCAGTATTCTAATTTTGGCATCAATCAACCTAAAATGACACAAAACAGTGAGAGAGAGCAAATAAATAACACAACGATGTACACCCCATAAGTACTAAAGAACACTGAATAACAGTTCGTGCTGAGTCCCGTATTTGGTTGGGGTAAATTTTGGATTATATGTTGGCTGTATCATTGTATTATGCAGCTTTATTGTACCATATAACAACTGTAATATATCTCACGAAACTGTGTAAGCAAAATACAAACTTGGGACAGTTACCAACAGATGATGAAGTATGATATTATATTCTACACATTTAAAAACACAAATTAGGCAAAGTGTAAGTTACGAGGTTATTGCCCTCGATGTACAGTTTAAACAAAAATTAAGTTATAAAGAACAATGGAACATGTTTTCATGAAGAATCGTGTGGAAAACTTTAGAATCGTCCGGGCATTCAAGGTATAAAAATCGACCGGGCTCAACCGGACAACCGGAATGACAATAATTTGATCATAAATTGGGTTACCAAGATTATTACCGAGATTATTAACTGATCTTATTATTTTAACGCTAGACTTACCTTTATATAAAATCCTCCAACCGCCGTATTCTTTGTTTCTGAAATTAAAAATAAATATAATTATATTAACGTTAATAGAATATTATTTGAAATTATGTTATCTATTGTACGTTTTGTTTCCATTCTCCCAAGTCCACTTTCGGAGTTTTTAGAGGAAACGATAATATTTCGCTGCCTTGTTAAATTGAATAGGTAGATACCTCAAGTAGCTATCTCTTGATAATGAAGAGAACGAAGTTAGATATTGGCTCTGCTGCATTTTGGTATATTCAGTTGTAAGACTGTTGAACCTGACTATTATCTGAGACTATCTACCTTTAACATCTATCAAAATACTTAGTACTTAAGCTATCGCAAATGAAAACGTTAATTTAGAGTGTCTGACGAACTGACTTACGAAGTGACATTTATGAAGCTTCCTTGTACTTCCGGTATAAATCCATTCACTTAATCCGGTTTTATGTTCCGTAATTACGCAATTTTCTGCAACGGTTTCCATACAGGCCCCTTTCTTGGTATTACTGTCACCATTCGTTATCTCCAGATACAACGTATATAAAATTTACTTACAAACATAAAACCAGGGATCATAGAGATTAAGGAAACAACCATAAGGAGCCTATGCATAAAATCGACCAGCTTTCATTTAGTTAACATTTGACCCCTACGTGGCGCTCTAGTTAATTTTATGAAACCGACATGGCGGTAAATTTAAATTAAGAAAATTTAATTTAGAAATTATTGGTCAGTTTTTCTGATAGGAAGTATTCCGCACAAATATATTTTTTTACCTTGACCGCTCTCTTCCCTTAACATTTATTATTAAGTCACAAGGCATGAGTGTTACGAGTTTTGTGGTGGCACATTTGTGTGATAGTAATTTCATCTTTTTCATAGAACATAATTGATATGTGTAAGCGCATCTAGCAGGTAGCAAGTTTTCAAGGCTATTGTTCTGGACGTATGGTACGAGGCTATTTTTTTTCTCTTCCTTGCTGGTCACTCGTCACAAGGTGACGCTACTTATAGTTCAAGTTTAATAAGTGCTTCCTTATAAAAAAAAATACGTTGTTATTTCCATAGTAGTGTGGGATTGATTAGGAAATTACTGTTGTGTGTTGTGGTGGTTTGTTAACCCGCACATAATCAACTGCATGTTGGATTAAAGCACTTGAACTAGGTAAGCGAGTTTTCTTGTTCGTTGCTACGAGGCCATTTTCTACTTAGTTTCTTTTGTGTTCGCTAGACCCTGTTTTAGGTTGTTCGAGGGGCACATCATTGGGCAACCTTTGGAAGCCGCTTCCAGCGACTCAGTAAGTTGATAATCACATAACATTTTTTTTAACCTGTAAAAAAGACACGCAAACTTATTATGCGACACTTGCAGGGCTTGGCACGTCGAGTGTAGGTCATCTTGTAACCTTGGCACCTTGTAACCTTGGCATCTTGTAACCTGGTAACTTGGTAACTTCATCAGTAACTCCACCTCAAACTGTACCGAGTTGAAATCTATCAACTATATACGTAGATTTGCTGGAGAGACCCACCATACTGAAAGACTTGCTGCTATTTTACAGATAAGACCTACAAAACCACCTTTTAAAAACCTACAATACCACCTTTTAAAAAATTAATCTGCACTTTGTAGCAATTATGGCGAAACTCGCACCGTATTATGAAACGTATTAAAATTTACTATAAAAAACAAAAACAAGATAATTAAGCGGATATTTAAGGAATAGCAATAAAGGTAAAATGGATAAAAAAAAAGGTGAGGTAGGTATTACTGATCAATTGTGAATGAATGATATAATGGGTAGCAAACAAGCGGGCATATAGCTTTAATTGGCCATACAGCAGCCATTTATTAATAGCCTTTTATGAAATTGGTATTTTATGCAGCGGGACCATCTTAATGTATTAAATAAAATTCAGAAATCCATCTAAAATGCCATTATTGATATATTTTTTATATTCAAAGGGACGCCACTGTAGTCGCATTTATAATTGAATTTCGCTAAAAAATAATAGGGTTCTTCATTTACCAGAAATACATTTTTTGGGAAAATCTTACCTTGTTGGAACATTTGGTTCTTGAGACAGCATTTTCACAAGAAACGTGACATCAGGACAAATGGACGCGGACGGACGGCAGTTTAAGTTGCCTAAAGTTTGATGATGTACACAATGGTACAAAAATTTGATTTTAGTTTTTCCCGATCAAATGCAATATACTCTTCGACTTTCGTAAAGGAGAGTATCATAAACTCCGACAATATATATCATGATGTTACTTTCACAAGCAAGCCGTTTTCTAAATGTGTTATAATACGAAAATTCAAGGAAACATTAACTTTGGATTCCCATTAGGGTTAATAAAGTTCAAGTTAAAGCTCCTTGAAAATTTAAATATTACTTAAACACATTAACTAGTTATAAATTTATTAAATCTAGTAACGGAGTTTGTGAAAATCAGAAATTCTTACACGGTACATATAAAGTACATCACTTCGGAAGAATATTTTTCCAAACTGGTAACAGGTTCCGCTAAAATTTTATTTACATATATACATATATATATATATATATATATATATATATATATATATATATATATATATATATATATATATATATATATATATATATATATATATCCCTAGTAAAAATGAAATGTGAATAAATAAAGTTTGTCAAAGATTGCAAAATTAATATGTGCATTGTTTTATAATATAATCCATAGTGAAAAGCGTTTCCACATTTTATTTATTTTATTATCTATATATATGATAATAAACTTAGTCATATCCAATCAACTTCTTCTTTCTGGTTCTTTTGAAAATTTTCAGGAAATATTTTAAAAATATTACAATTTGAGATTCAACAAAATTCGATAAAATGAATAAAATATTACAATACCATAAAACCACTATTTTGAAAAAGTAACTTCATTTTAAAAAAATTTACATTATCTTACAAATAAATTTATCATAGACCTAATTGGACCCCCTCTAGGACTAAAGAGTGTTCATGTCTTGAGTGATCCTTCTAGTAAAATAGAAATTAGTGTCCATAGAACTGGCGCACATAAAACTAAGAAGGATTCAATAGGGAAGAAATAGTGTAAGTATCCTGTAAGCAGATCAAACATTTCTTCATCATACCATTACTTTTACAACATATCATTTTATACAAATTTATCTAAAACAATGTATAGAGCATTTACATATTACATAATATTACAATTAATCAACCCAACCAGGGACATTTAAAGTTTTCATACTTAACAATTTTCAACCCAACGAGGGGCTTTAAGAGCTTACAAAATTTCAAACATTTTAAATATGCTGATTAAATTTGATTTGAAATTTGATTAGAAACACTATTAAAATAACGAACTGTATCACACCATTACTAAATGCATATTAAATACTAATTGTTTATTCTGCATTGTTCCGCTTAACATTTAATTTAAATCTAATCTAGCTATAACTTGAAATTAAAGAACTCACCATAATGCAAAATATAAAGCCTTATCTGCTAATCACTGCATATCGCTTCATATCGTACACACAAAGTAATTAATATGAGCACGAAACCTATCCCGCTATCAACAATTTAGCCAACACTCTCACTCTCATGAAGTGTATTGTTCGCACAGTAAATCTGATTAAACCGAAATCAGAGCCATTCCGGTACCAACTATGGTCAATATTTAGGATCACAATTAACAAATACCTCGGTATTAAATCAACATAGTAAAATTAGTAAGTATACACTAACAAAATTATCTCAATTTGCTCAGCCTTCTTTTCCAACGTTCAATGCAGAGGTACACCGAACATTAAGCATTATGTAGATTTAAAATAGGACTGCGTAGTTTAAACCGAAGTTAGTTACCCGTTGCAGTAAATATTTTTGTGCATATCGTTTGTTTAGAGTTCCTGAAGTATATAAGGGCTATTATAAAGGTAATGTTAAAAGCGGCGGATACTTTATTTTGCTGACGACTTGTGAGACTACAAATTTGCATCGCAGTAATTGAACAAGTGTTGCTTACGT
>CAXKVY010014862.1:0-19786 GCA_964058915.1 Tetropium fuscum | reverse complement strand
AGTGACAGTAAAAAATACCAATGTTAGTGTAACTATATGTGCAAATAGTAACATATCCCGCAAATTGGTGAGTTAATTTGTTATAAATTTTACTAACAGTCTTACCAATACTAATAATAAGTAACCTAAGTACGTTCTATCCTGGCAAGGGGCGCTCTTACGTCCCCGTGGTCCTTGCTGGGTAATTTAATTTCTATCTTTTATTTTAAATTGTGTTTGGCTAAATTGAGTACCAAGTTGTACATGCAGCATGCAATAATTTTTCAATATATTTTAAATACATTCAAAACTAAATAATTTTTTGGCTTAAAGTTTTGCACATATATGAATATGACATAATAAGACATCTTTTGAAGTCACTTCACCTTGGTTGCGCATGATGATACGCCACTGAGCAGGAAAGCCAGTAAATCTCCGGCTTGTTCGAAGTGAAACGGGTTTTTATGAGTTGAAGAGGGATAGCGACCGATATGGTAAGCCGCGCACTGAAACTCTAGTTCTATTCATAAGAAATTGTGGCGGTATACAATTTTACACTAAATATCCTTTTGTATTGCATAGTGATGGGATATACTGCTTCTGTAGTAATTGGTACGGGTTTTCTTTGTAAAATGCCGCACAATTTTTTGCTCTAATTTGTATATCAAACGAAAACACTATAACACCTAACAATTTAACTTCAAAACCCATATATTAGTACACTCTTTATAGCGCAACAGCCATTCTCTATTAAGAAATATGTTCATATTTAGACATCAGCAATTATTTATAGACGTATTTAAAAGTGCAATTGTTTTTATATGCCAGCTTCCTTCAACAAAAGGTTCTGACTAAATCTTTGAGGTTTCTGCGAAAGACACCTGTGGTCGTAAAGAGCCGTTTGGCTTTTGTTATTGTTAATTAATTGCCTCGAACACGTGTGCTACTCATGGATTACTCATGATCTCTAGGAAATCTTGGTCTCTGTTAGTAAACACATTAGGCATATATCGTACATACATCTGTCGTAAACCAACTTTGAAACTGTCAAAATGGCCAGTAAGAGAAAAGCGTTATGTGTTGACGAAGTTTGTTTGATACGTGTGATAGAAAAGAGAAAAAAGTGATAAAGGGAGACGTAAAATAAAAAAATATTGCAATTGGTGAAATTTGGATTTTTTTCTACCTTCCATATAACGAAAACTCTTTATAACTAAAAAAAATTTCGGTTCCTTGAGATTTATTATAAAGAGTTTGCACTGTATGTATATCAATGGCCTGTCGTGTGCGATATCCACCGAGCCACTGAACCACCACTATTGCCGTCTACCGCGACTACTATGGCCATATGTATTGCATGCACTGATTTAATTCTATTGATTTCAACGAGAACAAAGTAGCAATCGCACGTGTTGGCCACTACAAGTGGCTTCGCTTGTCTACATAGGATATAAACTATATGTGGCTGTCATCACAGGTGCGATGCAAACCTTTTTTAACACGGCATTAATTATTTTCTCTCCATATGCTGCTCCAGCCTGGTAGCGGCCTCGCTCACCGTCATTTCCATCAGCTAGGTTGCGTCGGCTTCACTCATAGTCAACAACACAAGTAACAAATGCACACAAAATTCGCAATTTGTAATTTCACTACTGGGATTAGCCAATAGGTTCTTCATCCCATTTCTGAAGTTAGGAAATATATTGTTGAAGTAAATTAGCGTAACATGTTTAAGATACATTCTCATTTTTTATTGAATGACCAGTAAAAAATTTTCTTGTGAAGATTTACTCATATATTATTCCTCTTTAACCAGCAAACAAAATATTTGATCTATATCTACTAGTTTCTTATTTACAAGACTAGACTTTAATGTACAAAATGTTATCAAATCAAAGTGCAGTGAGCATTTCCATTATCAAAAAGGCCTATCGTGAGGCCTCCATTAGTATCGATTACTGCTTGACAATCCCCTCCATTGTCACGACGAAATTAAAACGAAAACGCTTAATTTGAATTTATTTCTACTTGTTTTCCACTGGTGTTCTTACTTATTTAGCACTTTACTTATTTATATGTTACTACGGATATGCCGTAGGGAAAACATTTGCACATCCTGGTTGCCATCCTTCTTTCTTGTGATATAATCTGACCAATCAGATTGTTGCCTGATATTTAATTTATTTAATTTTACGCAAAACTCATACAATTTGATTTTCACTTGATCTAATTTGGAATTCTAAACACTATAATATAATCAGATTCACATTCTGTTGCGTAACTTCGATGTATGTGTTAGGCGTCATCTCTACATTGCATTTTGGTTCGCGGCTATAAACTCTCGAAACTCATATTTACATTGATGCTTTCGCATTAATATTTTAATCTATACAGTTTATTAATGCTCGATATTCTATAATTATTATTGAGACTTGTCTATTGTAATTATGCTTAATGTAGATTTTTGTGTCGCTAAATAATTTAGATGTAATGATATTACGTTCTGACAAATCAGGCGCGTAGCTGGTTGGCGTTCTGCCAACGTATAACAATAGTATATACGTTGTTTAGCGATACTATAGTCGGTACTATAGTTATTGCTCATTGATTTAATTTAATTTATAGTTTGATGTATTTACTGAATTTAATTACTGACTTTAGTTATTTATTTTCGTTTATCTCAATATATATATATATATATATATATATATATATATATATATATATATATATATATATATATATATATATATATATATATATATATATATATATACATATATTGGGAGAAGAAATCTTGGGTTTATAGGATTTCATTACATAGAGAAATAAGCAAATAGACGAATAATATGTTAATAATAATTGAGTCCCGTCAAAAACTGATGTCATAAAACGTCTCTGCAAGTGTTAGAGTATTAATATTTTAAATTCAAGTATAAATGACCAATGAAACAGGTCGTACACTACTCTGAAGATCCTCAATGAAGGTGAAAGAACTTGTACAACTTCTAAGTTGTAAAAAGGTGGAAAACTTGGATTTTTTGTAAAGGCCTAGACCTTAACAACATCCTAAAAAAATATTACCGCCCCACCTTTTGCAAGGTAAAGGTCTTTTTGACCTATATTGACTGGATTAATATAGGACAAATATTTTATTTGCTATTTAAAGAGGAATGTTCAGTAAATAAGTCAGTAAATAAGTCAAATAAATTCTCATAAGAAAATTTTTGGTTGGACATTTAATAAAAACAAAGTGCGTTTTTAAATAGCGCGTTCAGCTAATTTATTTCTTCAGTATAATATATAAAATGCTTCTATAACAAACAATATTTTTTGAATATTCAATAAATGTCCCAACTAAACTGACCATCGTTCTAATAGAGTAGCATGAAATTAACTGAGCAGCAAAATTATATAGGTATTTGGTAAAAATCTATAAATAAAACATAACAGATTCTTCACAAAATATATTTTTTAAAATTTCAAATATTAGCGCAAATATTTTACATTTATAGACTTTTCTTTGAAACCATCAACGGTTGCGGGTCATTTAGATTCTAAAGAAAAATATACATGAAGCTTAGTGAAATAACTATATTGGATTTTTAGATTATTCAAATAAAATAACAACTTAAGTTTGTTTATAACACCTGGTAAATGCCAACATTAAAGTAAGCACGTCAAAGCTGCCTAGATTATTATTTATTCTAACGAGATATACCTGTATATACTTATTACGAAAACAAACATTTAACTTATTTATACATGCTATACTGCTTATTGCTGTCTAAAATTGTAAAACCTATAGTAGAACTAACCACAGCAAAGACGAATTCTGAAAAGACAAGAACATTAAATTGACCTAAAAGGCTTATGAAATATTTCAATAAATTAGAAATAATTATTCTAAAAACGTTGAACTGTTGAAACGGGCGTCTAAAATTTGGTAGAATGAAACGTATTTTTTTAGATTAAATTTTGAGAATTTTAATTATTAATACCTACTATAACTAGGTATATTATCGTAAAAGTTTATATAAAGGAGATCAGGCTTACTATTAGTGACTTATAATACGTTCTTCCTTTTGACCTAAAAATTTCTAGATCGTCCCAGTTAATAAATATTTTGTCAAGGTACAAAGACGACTCTTGTGAACATATAGTCTAAGATCCGGTATTAGAAATATATACCTCATCTCTTATTTGACGATGACAAAGATTATATGTTAGATAATATATACGTTGATAAATCGCACATGATGTCGTAACAATGCGGTTTTTTAAATAATATAAAATCTAATTAACATTTTTGGATTAACTTCTCCGATTCGTTATTCATACAAATCGAGTATTATCTGAGAGAATATGACACAAGGAATTGGAAAAATATGGATTGCCTACTTTTTCCTTAGGACAACTATGAAGTTGCCATGTATAAACAAGTGAGCAAGCGTTATTGTACCCTCATCAGTTATTTAATCATTTTTTTGAATGAAATGAAACGTTTTTACGCCAATTCATATATTATCTCTAACATATATAATCTTTGTCATCGTCAATGAATGTATGAATGTATATGTTTCTAATATCGGATAGCTCAGAATTTATTTCAGACAGTTTGAAAATTTTCTAGGTATCTTAATTTGAGCGGAAGAAAATGTAATTATAAAAATATTTAACAAGGCCAAAAATTTGGAAATTATCATATATCAGTTGCTGCAGATTAAATTTCCTTTTTTATGTCAAAATTTCTGAAATTAAAATTTGGGAAACCAGGAACTTCATGAACTTTTATTTACGAATAATTCCAAATATTAATGATGTAACCACCAAACTACCTAATCGACATTGTCGGTCTTTTCGCCATTACAACTAAGCAGCCACAATGGCAAAACATACATAAAACTCATATTCATGTTTATCTCAAATATTTCTTGAATCAGAAAATTTCTTAAGTCAAAATATGAACTTTGCACTTGAATCTCTCGAGGATTTTTATGATACTTTTTATTCGACAGAATTTAACAATTACTTTACATTTTTACTGTACGTTATTAGCGAACATTTCTCTATCACAATAATATACAAAAAATATACACCCGTCTGCTGCACAAAGAAAAATATTTAGTGGGTTGATTCCACTAAATATTTTTCTTTGTGATATTCTTTGTTGATTTCAACATTCCGGTCGTTCCTCCTTGCTTGGCTATTTATTTTATTGGAAATCTAAATTCAGCAGTTAGACATGTTTTTTGTACGAGAAAAATATTATCGTAGACAATTTATTTATGTGCATATACTTTTTCATGGGTTATTAATCTTGAGCTCTTGAGTGTGAGATGAATTGCTAACATTGCGAATGAATACAGAAAGGATGAGGTCAAAGAACAGGGATCGCAGACTGTTTCAGTTAGTTGCTAGATTACGAGTTGAAGGGTTGTAGATTCGTATACCTATAGGTTTAAAAACTGTTCAACATCTAAGAAAATATGAAGGACTATTCTTTTGACCATTATTTTCAACGTCATAATCCTTCTGTTTGCGCCGAAAATTCTTGTATATAATTTACCATTTCATTTTTTTCAATTGTCTAAATAAAAATTATTTCATACCACCAGTCCTTATAGCACCTAATTAGATTAGATACAATAGTGCGTCTGTTAGATACAAATTTTTGTATAGGTCGTCGATCGCTCGAATTGAGATTAATATTTAAAAAAATATATAAAATAAAGCCGCGATAAAATTAATTCCAAAAATGTATTCTATTTAGAAGGTCAGGGTTAAAACTTCTGTTTTAAAAATATAATATATCTATTGGATTCTTACTTAAATGTTCACATCACGCTATAAATACTTAATTTATTGCCCTTTTTACATTAATTTTTCTAGAATGCTGAATATCTAGGATGTCCTTTCACGCATCCTGCACCCTATTTCCCCGGGGAGCTCAGGACAAGCCTTCAGCTGACGGTAATAACCAGACGCCCACGAAGATGTCTTCAGGTGGCTGATGTTCAACAGATGTCTACAAATATCTCCAGCTGTCACCTATGCCCAGAGGCTCGATGTCTTCAGACGGTATTAATGATCATAAGCTCGATGTGTTTAGGCTGCCAGAGGTTTCCGATGATATGTTCAGCTGTCAGCAATAATTACCACAGGCCGCTGCTCATGATCGCTCCCGACGTATATATTCCATCTTAAGCATCGTTCCTTCTATACCCGCTTTGCCTATTTACTATACTATACTATCCTATACTGTAATAATAAAATTTAAATAATATTTATTTCTGTAATTTAATCTCGCATTTAAATCGCATTTGTATCAGGGGCATTTAAAAGTTCTGGTATTGTTAATTGTTTTGTTGCCAATGTAAAATGTGCAAGACGGCGTAAAATGGAAGAAAATGGAATTTTTTACTTAGAGACTTTGGACTAATTAGAAGGTAAATATAGTAAAAGTCCCCACTCTTGGGAGATGAACGTGGTGCAGGGGAATACGTAGGAAGCCCCTATATACTTGACATAACTTCTCGGGAGTTTCCCTACCATGGACCTGCTGCAATCAACGATTTGAAATCGTATTTCGGGTGCATTTCAGTAAATGCCATGAAATACGTCGTAATTCTTGTTACGACATCAAGTGTTAGCCTCATGACAGATTTTATTACTAGCTTGATTAGTATATGCATATATATATATATATATATATATATATATATATATATATATATATATATATATATATATATATATATATATATATATATATATATATATATATATATATATAATGAAAATTTTAAATAATGCTATGTTGATTGATAATTAATAAGTTATGAATTTATAATATGTGAAAATGCTCTATACGTTGTTGTTTTAGATTAGTATAAAATGAGATAATGTTACAAGATACCTACACTATTTCTTCCCTATTGAATCCTTCTTGTTTATAGGTGCTAGTTCTATGAACACTAATTCGTAATTTACTAGAAGGATCTTTTAAAACATGAGTACTCTATGGTCATAGAGGGGGTTCAATTAGGACTATGTAATATTTTTGCAAGATTAAAATTTTGAACTGAAGTTACTTTCCAAATAGTGAATTTTATGATGCTATAATATTTTATTGAATCTATTGAATCTTGTAATCTCAAATTGTATGATTTCAAATGTTTCCTGAAAAGTTTCAACAGAACAAGAAAGAATAAGTGATTTATATATGACTATTTTTATTGTCATTGAAAATGATAATAAATAAACAAAATCCGGAACCTTATTACTACCCTACGCAAACCTACGTAACTTATTTCTACTATATGGGACCAAGTCCTCTGTCACACTGTGTCGTAAAAACTAGCAAAGTTTGAAATTGTTGTTACCTTAGAAAATTTTTTTGAATCCTTTTTTAATTACGAAGCACAAACACTTATCACTATTCTCGAACACTTGTTGGAACACGAACTAATAGATGCTGCTGGGCTCAGGTGGTGTCATCTAGCGGATGTCGCCGTACTTCCTCTGGAATGCTGCTATTAATCGCTGGAACTTTATTGTGGGATATCTTATGGGTTATTTTATTTATTTAATTTTACATAATATTCTTACATTTTGAACTTCACTTGTTATAATTTTGAATTCTAACCACTATAATATAATATGATTAACTTTTTGTTTTACAACTTCCATTTATTTTCGAGACGTCATCTCTACATTGCACTCTGCGTCGAGGCTATAAAGTCTCGAACCCCTTACTTACATTGATGCTTTCGCATTAATATTGTAATTTAGACATAGTTTATTAATGCTCGATATTCTATAATTCTTATTGCGACTTGTCTATTGTGATTATGCTTGAGATAGATTATTACGTTATGACCAATCAGGCACGTAGCTGGTTGGCGTTACGTATAGTACATACGTGTGTGCTTATATATATATATATATATATATATATATATATATATATATATATATATATATATATATATATATATATATATATATATATATATATATATATATATATATACATATATATATATATATATATATATATATATATATATATATATATATATATATATATATATAGCTTTGAAATTCTTTGCTATTTATATTTGTTTTGTGAAAAGTAATCTTGGGTTTGTAGCATTTCATTACATAGAGAAATAAGCAAATAGACGAATAAGAGGAAAGATATACTTACCAGTGCTATATCTGGACATACATACGGAAATGAACCACTATACACACCGAAACGAACCACTTAGAAGTTGTACAAGTTCTTTCACCTTTATTGAGGATCTTCAGAGCAGTATACGATTTATTTCATTGATCATTTATACTTGAATTTAAAATATTAATACTCCAACACTTGCAGTGACATTAGTTTTTGACGGAACTCAAATTCTTAGAATACACAAACCTAGTCTACTATTTATATTTGTTCTATTTGAACATATTATATATAAAAGCATTAGGCATACAGTTATCCAGAAGATGTTAATCTTTAAAATGCATAAAATCTTGTTGACCCTATTGAAAAACAACTACTTTTTCATATAGTTGGAGAAAGTAGTTGTTTCTCAATAGGTTCAACAAGATTTTATGCATTATTTAATGCTTTTATATATAATATGTTCAAATAGAACAAATATAAATAGTAGACTAGGTTTGTGTATTCTAAGAATTTGAGTTCCGTCAAAAACTAATGTCATACAACGTCACTGCAAGTGTTTTTAATGATCTAAATTTCGAGTTTTTCATATTTACATAATAATTCCATTCATTTACTTTTAATCCCTTGTCTGAAAGTGGTAAAATTTTCAAGTGATGTCCGATATATTAAGCCATCCACAAAAAGGTGATAAAAGTACACCAAAATATAAAGGCTTCCTTCTACAACAATGACGTATTTCCTGCTGTCGGTATATTTGATTGTTTCCTATAACCACCATGGAAATGAAAGAATTTATTTAGGTATACCGTATCCCATAAAAAATATCGATCGATGAATTTCGTAGTGGTAGCTGTAGGGTTATCTATTCATAATATAATTCTCTCTGTAAAAAAAACTCTCTTGAAAAACGGCGCAATATTGGAAATATAATAGTGTTCAGCGGTCTGTGAAAGTGAAAATGCGATAACATGCAAATAGCCGAGATGTGAGAATAATAATTCTGACAAGGGTCAACCGCTAGGAATTAATATTATGTCTTGTTAAAGTAATATACACATATCCAGTCATTCAGAAATGTAAATACATTGAAATGTGTAGGTATGGTTTAAATTTGGAGTAGAAAAAAAACAAAACCGACTTTATTTTTGGAGTCGGTGGTGCTAGCCAAGGTTTACAAACGTATAATCAAAGTTCACGAAATATATGTATTTCATACACTTTGGTATAACAAAGTAGCGTAGGTATACATCTCGAATTGTATTGGACTAGAAGCTTTAGAATTTAGGTTTATTTTTAATTGGCACCACAATTAAAAATAAACCTAAATTTTTAAAACTGCTTTCGGCAGTTGTACTAAATTTTAAGTGAACATGTTAGTTAACCTTGGGTGGCACCGACTCCAAAAATAACAATAATTGTATGTTATTAGCCTAATAAATTGATTGTATTCTAAGTAAGAATGAATAACGTAATTATTTTTTACTTTTTAGTGCAGTTTTCAATATATTACTTTTCTTGGTTGCAATCTGTAATCTGTATATATATATATATATATATATATATATATATATATATATATATATATATATATATATATATATATATATATATATATATATATATATATATATATATATATATATATATATATATATATATATATATATATATATATATATATATATATATATATATATATATATATATATATATATATATATATATATATATATATATATATATATATATATATATATATATATATATATATATATATATATATATATATATATATATATATATATATATATATATATATATATATATATAAATATATATATATATATATATATATATATATATATATATATATATATATATATATATATATATATATATATATATATATATATATATATATATATATTGTAACCGCTAGCTCTTTTTGTTTTTGAGAGCCAGGTCGTAGGTGAAGGTTTTTTTTACTTTACACGATTGCCTGACAGTTGTAAAATGACGCTTAGTACAAACTATGTGTTGGGCGCCAGCCAAAGCAAGTTTGACCAGGGATGGGAGGTGAGACGACAGAACAAACACAAAGATAAACTAGGAAAGAGTATATTAAAAAATTGTGTAAAATGTAAATGACTAAGTGTATAGACAATCATTAATAATTTACGCCTTTAAAAAAAGGCGTGTAGCTACAAAATGAACCTTTAAAAAATTACAAAGGGAAGTGCTCATTGCTTACACTGACTCCGTGGGCAAAGTACCACAACTGTGCTATCACAAAGCACGGTAAATAAACCGTGAGTCGCCAATTAAATTAATCACAAATCTGACAAATTTGACAGTTACCGTTACACAAAATGAAAAAATAAAAGCAGCCCACGAGCCTATTGCTTATAACGCCATTAACAAAGTGATATTCGTTCCTCCAGGATGCCAAGGATTGACAAGTAAGTACCTATTACGCTAACTAAACTTACTTACATTTATAAGTGCGCAAACAGCTGTTTGCGCCTGCAACTTACAATATGGTCTTAACACTATAAATTTAAGTCAGAGCTTAACGATTGTTGGCACGCTAACAACAGTGCTGACGAATATAGTTGACCTTATTTCAGGTGAAGTTTGCGGTCACATAACCCCCGTTGGGCAGGTTGCCTAAGGCACAGGTCGATGGAGAACGAAGACACTAGCAATGATAAGGAAGTGATTCTCCTCACGTTCGTCGTGAGGCTGGAAGATGGTTAATACCTCTAATGGAGGGAATGCAACTAGCTCTTTTGTCAGGTGGGGCAGATTACAGAATGGTCTGGTACACAGCTCCGCTCCTCCAGGCTATCTGGTGATGAATGTATGGGGGCCAGTTCTATTGTCCCCGACAGGACAGCAAAACACGTCTATCTGACCAACAGGTCTAAGCACACAAAGACAGCAAGCGCAAAGTAGTGTCGGAGATCAATTGCGGCGTGACTCCAAGAGAGCAGCGAAATTCCAAGAAAAAAGCAGGCAAAGGGAAGCGTACCAGCAGCGAAATATACCATTAAATAAAAATCCCGAAAAGCAAGAAACGATTACCTCGTCTAAATAAAACGTTCAGCCAAGTGTTTTTATTTTTAATTAAGCAAAGATGTTACTATTTACGTAAATATATTTAACTGTGTATATAAAATCATTATATTACTGACCTTAGCTGTTATTGAGGCTTCTTTTAATACACAAGTCTCCTAAAATCTGGACAACACCTAAATACTTCCCAAAATTTGCAAATGTCTGCCCTCTTTTTGTTCACTCCCCGCAAAAACTCTCCCCTACCACTTCCAATGACTTCCCCAGACAGGTGACCTTTACTGTCATTATTTAAACCAAAATAGAGCTCATGTTATAACAGGTGTTATAACCTGGAGAAGGTTGGACTCCACCTAAGGTAATATGCACCACTTGCATTTGTAACCTATTTAAAGTTAGGTTTTTAAGTTTTGAATACATTCAGTGTTTAGACACGGGAAATATCGGTTGAAAATCCTTATACCTTGCAATCTTAGTAAACAGTTTCTTGATTTAACTATAAATTCGTTAAATAATATGTTCCAGTATTTTTTTATACGACCATATTTTTGTTTCCGGTTTGCATTTATGGTAAATTTTAAAATTTTACATTGGGCGGTTACCTACCTACTGACTGGAATAATCTTTCGGGCTATGACTTCTGCCGATTGACATGACATTGATTGGTGCCGATTGACATGGATGATTTTCAATTCTACGAGCAGTGATTGTCGCATACATCTGAGAGAGCCAGTAATAAGAACCACTATTTTAACAGAATAACTAGGGTGCCTGCGGATTTCGAAGAGTATATCTCGATATTTTATCTGTTTTTCCTCCCCTCTGAAGACAATATTCTTTACGGCCGGAGCCGAAAACTCGATAATGAAACTCGGAATATCATATTGAGTTAGTGATCGAGGAGGACAACGCAGGCCTAAGGGGTTGTATGTGCCTGGCGGTTGGGAATGGTTTATTTTCCAGAAATAGGTACTACAAGGACAAGCCAACTAGTATATGGACAAGGCAACAAGTTTATATCCCACAAATTTGACAGAGCCAAATATATTTATAAGGTCGATGAAGCCGCTAATTGTATTGCAGGTAATATTATGGTGACTAATTAATTGCGCTGTTATTGAAAATAAACCGTGGTTATTATTAATCAGTCTACACAAATACACGTGCATTAAAATAATACCTGCTCCATATACACAGGATATACCTATAAACATTCTCTGCATTTTCTAACAGTTTGCCTTGGCAGATTGGCAAAATTCGGCATCCTTTGGTAATTGATATGACAAATAAAATAGTTGTTAATTTTGTTATGACAAATTAGCACATAGCGAGTCTAAATGCCATTTAATTTATATCGGTGATGGATGGTATTAAAGTGAAAAATATGATTTACTATACTAATTGCTACTGCTCTCATGTATTGAAACTCACACAAAAGGAAAATAAGTGCTTATTAATTTAAAGCAAATTTATACAATAAGCAGTTCACTCCGATAACACAACTAGGAATAAGTTCGAAAATTTTGTTTCAAAAAATAAAAACTACTTTGCCAGTATTGACAATAAATCTCGAATATATTTTTCAATGGGTGGTAGGGGCAGAAATGGCACAGTTTCCATATCTATGACATCGATGACAAATTATGATTTTAAATAGTTTAAAGTTGTGTATAAGTTTATTTATACAAAAAATATTTATTAACTTGTAGATATTAAAATATATGACGAGACGGCACTGTCTGCTATTTTAGCATTCTAATAGATAATAGCTAGTCGTATTATATCTATATATAGTGACTATTATTTTATTTAGTACATTATAGAGAAGTGTTAAGCGGAAAATAATAAAAATATATAGTATAAAGAAGTAATGGTTGACCAAAGACATGTTATTTGTTACTTACTTTTCGATGCCATTCTTCAGAATTAAATACATAGAAATACCTAATAATTGACAGGGCCAATTGACTAGTATAATACAAGTGTACTAATAAAACAAGTGAAAACACTTGAAAACAAGTTTTTATTTAAATGCTCTAAAAAGAAGAAAAAAAACTTGAAATTAAATTTAACCCATCAATTTATTACATTACACAATTTCTATGATATAAAAGCCTGATTCGCTTGATCGATTGATCGCGAGATTTACCTATTTGATAAAAACATATTTTTTTCTTAGAATTACTTATGTCAATATCAAGTTATATATTTTATTCTTGTTTATCTATACAGTTAAATCTCACGACAAGCCTTTATATCATATAAATTGTGTATTGTAATAAAAAAATGATGGGATTAATTTAATTCAAATTTTATTTTCTTCTTTTTAGAGCATTTAAATGGAAGCTTGTTCTTAAAAATGATTTTTACTATTAATTTATTTTTTATTTTTTAGTTATCGCTGGACATGTTTCTAAGTCTGTTCAATTCATTTAATGCGTCATTGTTGCATGGTGGTTTACCTGTTAATTTAGTACCCTTCTAGTGACTTGACTACTTAACTGTACACTTATTTCAGCTTGAAGCTTACTTGTGCCTAATAAAACACGGTTCCGGGTTTTATTTCGGGGTTCTCCTTCTCCTATACAGGTTGCAAACCAGATGGGCATCAATAGCCCATCTAGCCAAATTACACAAGTCATAGTACGAAGCCCACCAAGGCGTACTTTTAAAATTCAATTGGCAAGATTTGACCCGAACAATTCGACCCTAAAATCGTAATCGAGGACTCCAAAATCCCCGGGATAACAATCGGTTGAAGATAACTACTTTAAAATTCAGTTGCAAGATTTGACCCGAACATACATAGATACATACATAACAAGTTAAATAAAAGCTTGTAAAAAGGCAGTGGAGGTAGCAATACATATATACCTGGAACTTAAACTGCGAAGGAAAATTTTTAGAAATTTCAAGGCCGTTGTATTTTACAGGTACCTACCTCACAGTTCGTATAATGTGTGATTTTTTTAAATTTTCAATAGGAAAAATTTATGATATTTAAATAAAATATATATTTTTGGAAAAAGAATATATTTTTTAAGATTACTTTTTTTTTATTTTTATTTCACTTGAATTGCAACTGTTTTATTGAAATTTTTGAAATCCTTGGAAAAAAATTTATGTTACGTTAAACATTTTATTTATAGCAATTTATATACCTAAAAATATGAACATAAAAAAGACTCGTTATCGTTTATACACAAAATCAAGTCTAACATACACCTATTTTAAGTAACTTGTTCGTTATGTTTTATAACATTTTGTCTATATACTGAATCTAACCCAACTGCAATATTTACCGAGCCTATCATATAAATCCGTACTGCAATTTATATGATTATCAGAAATTTCGAGTTTCTTCATTTTCTGGTTTAAATGTTTTAGATCTTTAAATCCCGTTAAAGACCATGCCTTGTCCATTCCGAATGAACCAGACTAAAATAGAACACATGGAAAACAAAACAGAGCAGCTTATCGCATCCACAAATCCAGAGACATTTTTTGTAAATTTCCTTGTAAAAATTCCTCGTTAAATTACCTTTGTCCCTACCAAAGGTAAAAAGTAAAGGTAAAAGGTAAAGGTACTTTTTCTGCAGACAGAAGACTTTTAAAATTCACTTTTTAATATTATTTATACTATTTTCAGTATTCTAATTTTGGCATCAATCAACCTAAAATGACACAAAACAGTGAGAGAGAGCAAATAAATAACACAACGATGTACACCCCATAAGTACTAAAGAACACTGAATAACAGTTCGTGCTGAGTCCCGTATTTGGTTGGGGTAAATTTTGGATTATATGTTGGCTGTATCATTGTATTATGCAGCTTTATTGTACCATATAACAACTGTAATATATCTCACGAAACTGTGTAAGCAAAATACAAACTTGGGACAGTTACCAACAGATGATGAAGTATGATATTATATTCTACACATTTAAAAACACAAATTAGGCAAAGTGTAAGTTACGAGGTTATTGCCCTCGATGTACAGTTTAAACAAAAATTAAGTTATAAAGAACAATGGAACATGTTTTCATGAAGAATCGTGTGGAAAACTTTAGAATCGTCCGGGCATTCAAGGTATAAAAATCGACCGGGCTCAACCGGACAACCGGAATGACAATAATTTGATCATAAATTGGGTTACCAAGATTATTACCGAGATTATTAACTGATCTTATTATTTTAACGCTAGACTTACCTTTATATAAAATCCTCCAACCGCCGTATTCTTTGTTTCTGAAATTAAAAATAAATATAATTATATTAACGTTAATAGAATATTATTTGAAATTATGTTATCTATTGTACGTTTTGTTTCCATTCTCCCAAGTCCACTTTCGGAGTTTTTAGAGGAAACGATAATATTTCGCTGCCTTGTTAAATTGAATAGGTAGATACCTCAAGTAGCTATCTCTTGATAATGAAGAGAACGAAGTTAGATATTGGCTCTGCTGCATTTTGGTATATTCAGTTGTAAGACTGTTGAACCTGACTATTATCTGAGACTATCTACCTTTAACATCTATCAAAATACTTAGTACTTAAGCTATCGCAAATGAAAACGTTAATTTAGAGTGTCTGACGAACTGACTTACGAAGTGACATTTATGAAGCTTCCTTGTACTTCCGGTATAAATCCATTCACTTAATCCGGTTTTATGTTCCGTAATTACGCAATTTTCTGCAACGGTTTCCATACAGGCCCCTTTCTTGGTATTACTGTCACCATTCGTTATCTCCAGATACAACGTATATAAAATTTACTTACAAACATAAAACCAGGGATCATAGAGATTAAGGAAACAACCATAAGGAGCCTATGCATAAAATCGACCAGCTTTCATTTAGTTAACATTTGACCCCTACGTGGCGCTCTAGTTAATTTTATGAAACCGACATGGCGGTAAATTTAAATTAAGAAAATTTAATTTAGAAATTATTGGTCAGTTTTTCTGATAGGAAGTATTCCGCACAAATATATTTTTTTACCTTGACCGCTCTCTTCCCTTAACATTTATTATTAAGTCACAAGGCATGAGTGTTACGAGTTTTGTGGTGGCACATTTGTGTGATAGTAATTTCATCTTTTTCATAGAACATAATTGATATGTGTAAGCGCATCTAGCAGGTAGCAAGTTTTCAAGGCTATTGTTCTGGACGTATGGTACGAGGCTATTTTTTTTCTCTTCCTTGCTGGTCACTCGTCACAAGGTGACGCTACTTATAGTTCAAGTTTAATAAGTGCTTCCTTATAAAAAAAAATACGTTGTTATTTCCATAGTAGTGTGGGATTGATTAGGAAATTACTGTTGTGTGTTGTGGTGGTTTGTTAACCCGCACATAATCAACTGCATGTTGGATTAAAGCACTTGAACTAGGTAAGCGAGTTTTCTTGTTCGTTGCTACGAGGCCATTTTCTACTTAGTTTCTTTTGTGTTCGCTAGACCCTGTTTTAGGTTGTTCGAGGGGCACATCATTGGGCAACCTTTGGAAGCCGCTTCCAGCGACTCAGTAAGTTGATAATCACATAACATTTTTTTTAACCTGTAAAAAAGACACGCAAACTTATTATGCGACACTTGCAGGGCTTGGCACGTCGAGTGTAGGTCATCTTGTAACCTTGGCACCTTGTAACCTTGGCATCTTGTAACCTGGTAACTTGGTAACTTCATCAGTAACTCCACCTCAAACTGTACCGAGTTGAAATCTATCAACTATATACGTAGATTTGCTGGAGAGACCCACCATACTGAAAGACTTGCTGCTATTTTACAGATAAGACCTACAAAACCACCTTTTAAAAACCTACAATACCACCTTTTAAAAAATTAATCTGCACTTTGTAGCAATTATGGCGAAACTCGCACCGTATTATGAAACGTATTAAAATTTACTATAAAAAACAAAAACAAGATAATTAAGCGGATATTTAAGGAATAGCAATAAAGGTAAAATGGATAAAAAAAAAGGTGAGGTAGGTATTACTGATCAATTGTGAATGAATGATATAATGGGTAGCAAACAAGCGGGCATATAGCTTTAATTGGCCATACAGCAGCCATTTATTAATAGCCTTTTATGAAATTGGTATTTTATGCAGCGGGACCATCTTAATGTATTAAATAAAATTCAGAAATCCATCTAAAATGCCATTATTGATATATTTTTTATATTCAAAGGGACGCCACTGTAGTCGCATTTATAATTGAATTTCGCTAAAAAATAATAGGGTTCTTCATTTACCAGAAATACATTTTTTGGGAAAATCTTACCTTGTTGGAACATTTGGTTCTTGAGACAGCATTTTCACAAGAAACGTGACATCAGGACAAATGGACGCGGACGGACGGCAGTTTAAGTTGCCTAAAGTTTGATGATGTACACAATGGTACAAAAATTTGATTTTAGTTTTTCCCGATCAAATGCAATATACTCTTCGACTTTCGTAAAGGAGAGTATCATAAACTCCGACAATATATATCATGATGTTACTTTCACAAGCAAGCCGTTTTCTAAATGTGTTATAATACGAAAATTCAAGGAAACATTAACTTTGGATTCCCATTAGGGTTAATAAAGTTCAAGTTAAAGCTCCTTGAAAATTTAAATATTACTTAAACACATTAACTAGTTATAAATTTATTAAATCTAGTAACGGAGTTTGTGAAAATCAGAAATTCTTACACGGTACATATAAAGTACATCACTTCGGAAGAATATTTTTCCAAACTGGTAACAGGTTCCGCTAAAATTTTATTTACATATATACATATATATATATATATATATATATATATATATATATATATATATATATATATATATATATATATATATATATATATATATATATCCCTAGTAAAAATGAAATGTGAATAAATAAAGTTTGTCAAAGATTGCAAAATTAATATGTGCATTGTTTTATAATATAATCCATAGTGAAAAGCGTTTCCACATTTTATTTATTTTATTATCTATATATATGATAATAAACTTAGTCATATCCAATCAACTTCTTCTTTCTGGTTCTTTTGAAAATTTTCAGGAAATATTTTAAAAATATTACAATTTGAGATTCAACAAAATTCGATAAAATGAATAAAATATTACAATACCATAAAACCACTATTTTGAAAAAGTAACTTCATTTTAAAAAAATTTACATTATCTTACAAATAAATTTATCATAGACCTAATTGGACCCCCTCTAGGACTAAAGAGTGTTCATGTCTTGAGTGATCCTTCTAGTAAAATAGAAATTAGTGTCCATAGAACTGGCGCACATAAAACTAAGAAGGATTCAATAGGGAAGAAATAGTGTAAGTATCCTGTAAGCAGATCAAACATTTCTTCATCATACCATTACTTTTACAACATATCATTTTATACAAATTTATCTAAAACAATGTATAGAGCATTTACATATTACATAATATTACAATTAATCAACCCAACCAGGGACATTTAAAGTTTTCATACTTAACAATTTTCAACCCAACGAGGGGCTTTAAGAGCTTACAAAATTTCAAACATTTTAAATATGCTGATTAAATTTGATTTGAAATTTGATTAGAAACACTATTAAAATAACGAACTGTATCACACCATTACTAAATGCATATTAAATACTAATTGTTTATTCTGCATTGTTCCGCTTAACATTTAATTTAAATCTAATCTAGCTATAACTTGAAATTAAAGAACTCACCATAATGCAAAATATAAAGCCTTATCTGCTAATCACTGCATATCGCTTCATATCGTACACACAAAGTAATTAATATGAGCACGAAACCTATCCCGCTATCAACAATTTAGCCAACACTCTCACTCTCATGAAGTGTATTGTTCGCACAGTAAATCTGATTAAACCGAAATCAGAGCCATTCCGGTACCAACTATGGTCAATATTTAGGATCACAATTAACAAATACCTCGGTATTAAATCAACATAGTAAAATTAGTAAGTATACACTAACAAAATTATCTCAATTTGCTCAGCCTTCTTTTCCAACGTTCAATGCAGAGGTACACCGAACATTAAGCATTATGTAGATTTAAAATAGGACTGCGTAGTTTAAACCGAAGTTAGTTACCCGTTGCAGTAAATATTTTTGTGCATATCGTTTGTTTAGAGTTCCTGAAGTATATAAGGGCTATTATAAAGGTAATGTTAAAAGCGGCGGATACTTTATTTTGCTGACGACTTGTGAGACTACAAATTTGCATCGCAGTAATTGAACAAGTGTTGCTTACGTAGATATTATGCAAAAAAATTCCTCCTTTGAAGACTAAGTGAGCTAGATTGTTTTATCTCTTGCGGCGTGTTTTAAATTCCTTCTTCGAAATTTGCCACCTGAAATATGCAAATATTAGATTATTAAAGGATAAACCTTTGAACCCAATGGATGAGTTAAAAGATTTTAATTTACCATGAGCAAGAATATCATACTGGGTGTCCTAGTTTATACCAGCAGGACTTCGCCAATCGATAGATGTGTCGAAAAGTTCCTCATTTTCTAGACAGAGGGTGT
>CAXKVY010014861.1:0-19052 GCA_964058915.1 Tetropium fuscum | reverse complement strand
GATGACTTTTTTAATGAGATAAATGAGATTGCACCGCCCAAGATTCTCAAACCAAAGGAATCTAGTGAGTTAACGATTCTGCCTATAGTAAATTAGGATTATTTAACGTTTGTTATTGCAGTGTGGCAGGAATGTTACGATGAACTAACAGGTTATTCATACTACTGGAATACAAAAACGGATGAAGTAACGTGGACTACTCCTGCAGACTATAAATCAGTGTCAGATCAGAAAAAGGATAAAAACTCTCCAAAGAAGAAAACCCTATATGTACCTCCTAGGGGAGCACCATTATTTCCAAGCACAAGTGCCAAAATACCCGATGAATCGTTCAAAATATATTCGATCGGAGATGCGTCCACGCCAAAAGCGCCCGAAAGACCTCGGCCTGTGAAAAAGAAGCCACAGAAAAGGCCATATAAGCATGATAGTGACTCTGAGGATGAGTAAGTCTAGTCTATTTGCACTTACTTGAAAATGTATTTTGTACAATATGAGGTTTTTAGGAAAATTGTAATGATATCTTCATATGGAGAGGATTCAGATTCTGAAACAGAACGGCCTGAGCCTCAGAAAACTGTAAGTAATTTTCATGTAGTTATTGTGCATTTTTTTCTTCATTATTCCTTATAGCTTACTTTAGTAATGAAAAGTTTATTATCTATTATGTATATAAAAGTTTTTATTCATTTATATTTTTATGATGAGAGTTAATTTAGATGCTGCAAACATATACGTAGCACATGATTTCTAAGTTTTCAATCTGATGTTCCTTTTTTTATTGCTTATGATGATAATACTGCTAGAGTTCTCCAAATTTGTTGAGAATTCGCAGTTGCTGAAGCATCTCTATTATTCCTGTCTAATTATCCACTGCCGGTTTATTCAAGGAACTATAAACTCTTATAGGCCGACACTAACAAAATCATTGACAGCAATTTATCTGACGAAGATGACGATATGGACATATTAACAAAAATACAAAAAAGGGCAAAAGAGCTAAAAGAGCTTGGTGGAGATTTACCTCCAGAAGTTACAGACATTGTTAAGCTACCAAAATCTGAAGTGGAAAAGCCCGCACTCGAAAATACCGTTGCAGTAAAAGACAAGAAAAGTTTAGCGGGCCTTTCTCTAGTGGCCGGTTATAGCGACAGTGAGGAGGAAGACAGTGAGATCAAATCGTTGTTTCCAGTCGTTCCGCAGGTGCCGAAAGTATCTCATAGTACGTTGTTCCCTATCACGAAGCCTATAGACGTAAAAGACTTTTTACAACCGACACCAGTCCAAAATATACCTGTGAGCCCTAGCAATGATTTTGATTCAAAAGCATTTCAAAGAAAGAGGCGGATAGGCATAGCTTTAGTAAACACGGCAAAGAAGAAGGATGTTCCCTCGGACGATCCCGAATCTGAAAGAAAAGGCTTTGGTTTTGCTGGTAACGATAGTACCGGGACAAGTGCTAAAGCCAGTGCCTACACAGGTTTTAAGAAAGGTGGTGTGATGTTTGTGAAATCCGACGTTCTAAATCCCTCTCTGCCCAAAACTGACACGAGCGAACAGGATGGTGACAAAAAGGTGGAGGAAAAGGATAGGGCCAATAGAGAAGATGTCGAGGAGATGTATGGCACTCTAAAAGAAAAATTGGGGTTTTTAAGTGAAGGCAGACCCCCTGTTTCACCGGTACAAACTATGATCATCCAAGCAGAGGTTAGTTTTACCGAATAACTTTATTTTACACTTTAGTCTTTATTAGCGCAGTGGCAAATGTCAAATCTGACAGTTTAATTTTGCAGCATTTGTGTTTGAAGTTAATATTTTTTCTCAAAGGTTTTTTTGTATTCTGTGATTTTGAAATTGATATGACATCGTCTGTAGTTTTTAACATTGTCTCTTCTAGACCTTACTCATGGCGATGAGGGAAGAGGGCCTTAAACTTTCGTACTTGCAAAAGTGGCTGAACGAGACTTACTCGGAGTTGATAAAGCTAGAAAAAGAGGCGGCTCCCGAGGGGTGGCTTTTACAGTGGGATAGGTATGAACCAATTTACTTAAATGACATTTCTTGCCCGTTTCCCCTCGGTCCTTTCATATCCTATCATTTACGACTGCTTTAATTAAATTTTTCGTCGAGAGATCTACCAAGAGAGCAATTTCCACTTTCCAAGGTAAGATTATCACTTTTACTATTTTATTCCACAAATTTAGTACCATATGCTCAAGTAGTTTTGTTGTTAATTATTATGATAATTAAAACTAGTTTCGTGTCGATTTGCGGGATATCTACAGTCAATATCAACATCCAAAAAGATTTCCGTTTCCGTACCTCTAATAATAAAATAGCCGTACATATTTGTCATGAATCTTGGATGATTTTGACAGACAACATCCAATTATGAAGAATAATTTTTTATCAAAATTCAAGGTGATTCGTCAAAATCTTGATCATATTACGTTAAATAGCTCCTATGATTTTTTTTAACATATTGAAAATTCATTTAGTTGCCACAATATGACATTTTTATCTTAAACAATTGAGTGATAGGCTCCGCCTCCTTCTTCAAGATGTTTCTAGTTTGTTGACAGCTGTCAAGAAATTGTTACTATATGTACCAAAAATGACCGACAACTTGTTAATGTCTACTTGTGAGGCATCTCGGATCCTACATACTGTTTTTAATGCATTATATTGTTTTTACTAATGAGTATGTAGTACTGGATTTTTCATTTGTTTGTATTTCGGAGTAGCGCTAATGTTAAGTTTATTCCAAGTGCAGGATTCGCTATTAAATAATTAAGAGAGCAATTTGAATGATTTTGACAGGTGACATCCAATTATGAGGACTAATTTTTTACCAAAATTCAAAGTGATTCATCAAAATCGTAATCACATTACTTTAAATAGGTCTTATGATTTTTTTAAACTAAAACTCATACATTTAGTTGTCACAATATGACGTTTTTATTTTTAAAAAATTGAGTGATAATCCGCCTCCTTCTACAAGATGTTTCTGGTTTGTTAACAGCTGTCCAGAAATTGTCACTATGTACCAAAAATGACCCACAACTTGTTAACATATACTTGTGGAGCATCTCGGATCCTACATACCGTTTTTAATGCATTATATTGTTTTTACTAATGAGTATGTAGTACTGGATTCTTCATTTGTTTGTATTTTGGAGTAGCGCTAATGCTAGGTTTATTCCAAGTGCAGGATTCGCTATTAAATAATTAAGAGAGCAATTTGGATGAATTGACAGGTGACATCCAATTATGAAGACCATTTTTTTACCAAAATTCAAGGTGATTCGTCAAAATCCTGATCACGTTACGTTAAATAGGTCGTATGATTTTTTTTAACTAAAATTCAAATACATTTAGTTGCCACAATATGACATTTTTATCTTAAACAATTGAGTGATAGGCTCCGCTTTCTACTTCAAGATGTTTCTGGTTTGTTGACAGTTTTATGACATCTGTCAAAATATTGTTGCAATATCCCCAAAAATCACTGGTAACTTGTTGGCCATCTCGGATCCCACATACCGTTTTTAATGCGTGATATTGTTTTTACTAATGAGTATGTGGTACTGGATTTTATTTATTTGTATTTAGGAGTAGTGCTAATATTAAGTTTATTCCAAGTGCAGGATTAACTATTAAATAATTAAGCGAGCAATTTGCGCAACTTTTTACCGTTTGACTTTTAAACTACGTAATATCGACATGAGAACTTTAAAAATAAAAGGTTTGTAAATAACATTTTATTCGTTTGTCTGATTTAATATCATGTCTTGTGTATGCGGGACAGTTTCTAATAATTTTCTATGTGTAGGACATCAGAGCCCAGCCGATTCACTCTGTACAATGAAGAATATCACTTAGAGAAGGACAGGAGCATCCTAAATGCAAAAATTTCGCTTATTTTAAAACTTGTAATGATAATATTAAAAATGTATGTCCCAAAGCAGGTATGGTATAAGTGAAAAAATAGTCCATTGACTATTTTTCAAACTATAACAATCAGTTGCTCAGGAGGAATGTTCTGTTAACACATTATATTTATAGTCGACATTCAATGCCTTTTCCGAAACACTGATTTTTTATTTTTATACTCGTTTAGCGAAAAGGCAGGGGTTTTGAAAGATATTTATCTAACAAGTAGTTTTATTTTAGTCAATTACAAAATCAGACTTCATTTAATGATAAATTTACATTCAAGTTTGTAGTAGGTGATCACAAAACATTTGAACATCTGCGCGGCAAAGAGATTAATTACAAATGTAGAATGTCATCTTGATATATGTCACTAACTGTCAAGTAATGTGAATTATTATTGTCTTGCTGCAGTATACATTTATAAGCCGTCATAATCAGTTTTTATTTTTTTCTTAAACGTTCTTATTTTTCCGCGAAAGTTCCCACCAAAAAAATATGAGTTGTTTCGTGTGGGACGGACGAAATCCTGATGTTGGTCGAGTTTAAAACTAAAAAATCGCACAAAACCAGAATTTCAGTAAATTTTTAGTTAATTAGTTGACGGGTCTGTATCTTGGGCTTCTTCCATGGTGTTCTAGGTCAAATAAGAGGTATTATTACCAGCACCAGACGACGGGGGAAAGCCAGTGGGAGTACCCGCAACCGGATATCAGTAGGTGTGACGAGGCTATGGACATCTCCACCACTCCGCCACCTATCGAGCCGGAGATGCAAATGTCGCCACCTCTTCCCCCCAGCATAAGAAGTCCCACTCCTCCTCCCCCTCCCATTATTAGCATGGAGGCGAATCCTAGTCCAGTCTCGAAAATACCCGGTAAGTACGATTACTGGAAGCACGACGGAAAAATAAAAAAAAAATTTCAGATGTTCCTCTACCTCCTGAACCGGGTCCTACAAAGTTCGTAGATAACGGAGAGCCGCTACCTCCTGGCGTTGACCTTCCGGAGATTACGACCTACAATAAACCAAAGGTCTGTATTTTCAAGCAATCCTGTCAAAGTTAATGGATCTTTCCTACAGGAGCAAGAGGCCAAACCCGATGATCCTCTCTATTCCGCTTTAGATTCCTTTTACTCAGACATTGCAGCCATAGAAAACACAAATTCTTCATCACCTCCGCCCCCACCGCCTCCTATAGAGGAGAGTAAAATAGTGGAAGCTCCAACGGAAGCGGTTAAGAAAAAGAGGAAACCAAAGGTTTGAGGTTATGATTGCTTTAAGAAGCGGTTTTATTGCAACCCATTTTTAATCTATAGGTTAAATTAGCACCTGGACTGGCAATGAAAAAGAAGGGAGTCTCTCTACTGGTAGAAAAGTGGAAAAACGTACAGCAACACTATAACGATTAAATTCATACGACTATTTTGTAAATATAGAATTAATGTTAATACAAATTTGGCTTTTTATTTTATACCTACTTGTTAAAACTGACACATTAGTGCAGTTATCGACAATAAAAATAAATTATAGTTTAAAAAACACACTTTAAAGGGGAACCGAACTAAAAAGTAAAGAACTTTTTTTGGCGTTTTTAAACTAAAAAACTTTTAAAAAGTTTCGAGTTTTCTATCTAAATAAGAAACCTAAACAATTCAAGAGCAAACCTAAACAATTGTCTACTAACGGCTGACAGTAAATTCCATATTGTGGCGAATGTGCCAATGTGAGACAATTTTTCTTATATCCTGGTTTTTGATCCTAGTAATCCCAGTGATGGATTGATCTTGCTCCCCACCATACAGAGCCACCAGAATCCGTTCTGCTACCTCCGAAATGCATGTGACGCCTTTTAATTCCCAGTAATAAATTTGTTATAAATTATTAGTTTCGCGGGCGAGCGACCCGTATCAAACAGGTTCAAAGTCGTGATGCCTCATCCTACATTTTATAAGCGACGATGGATATCCCACCGCTCGGCCGATCGATTGCCGGTGCACCTACTACTGAATATTGCAGGTTGTGACGTCACAGCTCGTTTCAGGCCGCTTCAATTTTATCACTGTTTAGCTTTCATACTGATCGCGCGGAATTAGAAATCGTGTTTTTTTGTGAAGTACACGTTTTATTACGTTACGCTGTTTTTTTAGTATTATTTTTATTTTTAAAGTTTTAGGCAAGTTAATGACCTATTGATAATTTCATGATTTTCCAGGTACGTTTTTTAAATTTTTTCAAATAGAAAAAATTAATATTTTATTTCTGAAATGAAATTCAAGTTAATTTTACTTAGCTTTCGTTAAGTAAAGTTACGAAACTTGTAATAAACATTTGCAAATTTTCTGAACCATGTGATTACCAATTACTTAACTAAATATAATTATCTACATACATACGTAATATATATAATATAAAATAAAACAAAAAATTAAAAAAAATTTTATTTATGAAAAAACCGCATAGCGTTACCTCATTAGAGATGTTTACACATCAGTCTCGAGTACTAGCAGACTCGCTCATTTTTTTTTTACAAATTTCTTGCATACAATACTGTGATCGATTATGTATAATTTCTGTCATTAATGAAAGCTGCAATTTGCT
Organism: Tetropium fuscum; assembly: GCA_964058915.1. Lineage (NCBI taxonomy): Eukaryota > Metazoa > Arthropoda > Insecta > Coleoptera > Cerambycidae > Tetropium > Tetropium fuscum. Next base: position 12,518 of record CAXKVY010014861.1, on the reverse strand, counting down.
TAACTTGATTTATTTAACTATCAAACCAGACAAACCCTAATAGTAAACTAAATAAGGACCCTAATCCTAATAGGACTTAAAAATTATAAGGTATGAAATTTTATTGAAAAATATAGGGCTTCAATGTTTCAATTTAAAAAAAAACTGTGGCCCAAACATAAATTCGGGAGAAAAAAATTGTTGCACCAATCAATGTGTTAAAAAATAGTTTGACGTGTTTCATAATTTTGCAAAAATGTTCGTAATGATAATATCTGCAAAAATATCGATTTTAGCTGTAAACAGAAAATAAAAATTAAAAAATATATAGGCTGTTATACTACAAAAAAAAACCACTCTCGGTGCTCCGTAGTGAGTCACCCTATATCTCTGAAAATATTTTTAATATGAAAATATGTGCGATTTTGATTATGGTACTGTAATCAAAATCGCATATACCAAAAAAAAGTTCATAAGGACTATATTGGACTTTAACGCACTAATGAGTAAATCTGTAATCGAGTTTTATGCATGATTTTTTCCAATACTTTGTCTTTTTAATATAAAAATTAAAATACCATTTATGGATATTGTTTTGAAAATAATAATGGTAAAATTTTTATTGTTATTGACAGTGACATTGACATTAACTATAAAAAGGTATATAAAGTTAGCAGGGCAACATGGAAAAATCGAAAAATTACTATGCCGAAAATTTTCCTCTTATTATTAGTCGCTAATTAGTTGCGAGTTAATTGAATTTGTCGCTATTGTTTTTATTTCCCAGGGTGCCCTGCTAACTTGGTATAGTTAGCAGGGCAACTAGAACAAAAAAATATTTAATATTGTTAGATCATCTAAAATAATTTTTTATATTCGCTAATTAGTTGCAATCGAATAACGTCGATACCAATTTTTTTTTAAATAACAAGTTGCCCTGCGAAGTATATGTCAACTTAGCTAGTCAACACTGCCTGAAAATTTATAAACAAAATGAATGGATTACCTTAAAATACATATTTTTTTTGTCGCTAATTAGTTGCGATCGAATAATGTCGATACGATTTTTTTTAAATAGCAAGTTGCCCTGCTAAGTTTATAAAATTAGCAACTCATCAATATTACAAAAATTATAAAAAAATAATAGATTATGTTACAGTACATTACAGACAGTTGCGGTGAGACAAAGGCGAAAGATATTATTTTGAAGAAACGAGGGCTTTCTTTGTAAAGCGTATTTATAATCTTATACAGTGCTTGCCAAAAATTGTCCACTATACAGAAAACCTTCTTATTTTCAAAAACGATATTCACCATCAGTATCTGTATTAATTATTTAATAATTAATACAGATACTGATAAGTATCTGTATTAAGTATTACTTAATAAGTAATACTTATTAAGTAATGCATTATGAATTTATATTTGAGAAATATTCAAAGGTACACATATTCAACATCATGCTTATAGTTCTATTTTTTCTTTCCACAGAAACGTTTTTTTAAGTGTTACTTCATTATTTTTATGTACCTATATTTTATTATAATACTGTAGTATTCCTAAAAACGTTGTAAAATATCCATGGAAATATGGCATACCTTTTTTTAGCAAAGGAGGAATCGAATAATGTCAGAAAATTTTAAAATTTGTAAACTGTCAAAGATGTATAATATTAAATATAATACCAATATTATTTGAAACTTGCACGAGCATATTAGTATGAATTGTTTTAAATTCTCAAAAATTTCATTGTTGTCACTTCTTACTTTGCAGACTTGAAACTCGATAGGAATTTTTTTATGAAGTAGGTACTAAATTTTTACTTCCCCTGTATACACCCAGTTAACATTTTTCTGCATGGGTTCCTTGTTTTACGCAAAACACTTCTTTCACTTTAACGTTTCTCTGGCATTATATTTTATTATCATTACATTTTAATTGTAAATATTTATTTAATGACGGATTAAAGAAACTGTAAACAATACTTTAAAAATTTCAATAATTCTCTGAAAGAAGTCTGAGCTATTAAAAAGACACAGTGTCCGAGGAAAACAAAACGCATAGCAAAACTAAGTAGGTAGGTATTTATTTTCAGGAGGTTCCGAATAGTGCAAATACTTTAATACTGAGAATAGACCATAGACTACCTACCACTAGCAAATCTATCCTTCTTTAACTTAATAAGAAAGCCCTATGTATTGTCAATACGCACCCCGAATTTGTAGTGAGGCGCGATAGAAAGAGAATTGCCTGTGTGGTGGCGAGTTTAAGCTCATGTTGATTGTACATATTAAACATGAAAAATGCGACGAATAACCGTTAACTCGCCCCACCATCGTGTAACACACGCAGTGAAGCAAGATCGCAATAATTCAATTCAAATACATTCTATTCAAATGTTCAAACCTTTTAAAAAGATCTTTGAAATCAAACTTTACTTTACATGGCATTTAGGTACATGCCTGCAGGGCTGGTAAGACATTTGGATTTATAGCGTGAAATTGTTGACTTTTTGAACACACAAATATTTCTCTCAAATGTTTACAGAATAATAAAATTTATATTTGAACTACAAACCCAATAAAAGTAAATTTTTAAGTAATAAAACACTGATAAAAACAAAACGTGCTCAATTTTGTGAACCTCTGAGAAGGGGTGGCATCCACCTTCGGGGTAAAAGCGCACATCAGCATTCTCACTTTTGCTCCTCGAGCCCTACTTCCCTTAACTACTCACCAAATGTTTCACGTCACGGGCAAGGAATTCGGAGCAGAAAACCTTCAACGATAGGACTACATCTTCTCCCATCCCTCATTTAAATTGTCGATTTATTTTCCAAAATAAAACAAGGGTATCTTTTTAGTTTTTTATTGTATTTGTAAAATAGTCCATTTAAACTTAAGCCACTAAAGCGGATGCTGTGCTGGATTCGTATTTCCAGTTTGGTGCAAGTACGTTCTTGGTCTTGTAGTATCTGGCTAGACGGTGAATACGGGATTCCACCAAAATCAGACGGAATTTCGAGTCCTTATCTTTCCTGTTCCTCTCCAAATGTTTTCGGATCGCCACGGCTTTCTTAATAAGGTAGTATAAGTCCTCTGGTAGGTCAGGGGCCAGTCCCATCGCTTTCATGATACGCAAGATTTTATTTCCAGATACGAATCTTACTTGTGCGACTCCATATGAGTCCCTAAGTATTACACCTGAAATATGATTGAATAGTTAGTTCCCGGAATATGTTTAAGAAAATGAGAAAACATACCAATTTGTGATGGGGTTAACCCTTTCTTGCCCAATTTGAAAATATGGTCCTTGACCTCCTCTGGGGTTACCTTAAGCCATGTAGGTACACTGCGTCTATAAGGTAAAGCGGACTGGGCAATCCCCTTGCTGTAAAGAAAATATTTATGTAGACAGGTATTTTAACAGCTAGCCACGAGGTGACATAACCTTAAACAATTACATGTTTTTGATAGCACTTAATACTTCACATTGCATATATCTTTGTAATATATGTTTATTTGTGCGCTATTTCATGAAAACCTGGAAAGTAACTTACCCAGGTGCGTGCATACGACCCATATTTGTAGATTATTTTGTTGAACAACAAGCGAATTACCGAGCTGTGTCAAAAAGAGAGAATCCGTTTCCGCTAACCGCTACGAAAACGAAACCACCATTTTACTATTCGCTACGCGGCTACGCTCTTAGACACCTCTTAGACAGCGCGTGTGCGTGCTACGGTGAAACTGACTACGACGAGTGCTACGTATTGAGAATGTCAAAAATGGCTTCCCCAAAAATCTTGTTTTTTTTTAAATTGTATCTACTGTAATTAACACTTTAGATTAAGAGATAAATAGAATACTTTAATGTTTTACACGTTACTTTGTAATCATAGTGAAGACAGACACATCGGTTACATTATTTAAGAACAATTTTTAAATTGTTAGCTGGTAGGTAAAGCTAAAAAATGAGTAGTGATGACAGTGATGCCGAACCACATCATAGACGGAAACGAAAAGTTCGATTATTGGAGGATAGCCCCACGAGCGCGAGTACTTCTAGTAGTGGCAGCCCCATTATCGGGTCTTCATCAAGAGTGAGACGGCGGGCGTTTCGGCCCAAAAAACATCCTGTTGAGGAAACCTCAGACTCTGATTCGGACAGTATCAGTTTAATTCCTAGATACAAAAGGAAAAAAGTTGGGGTATGGTCCTTATTCACTAACACTTTCTTATATCACTGCCCATGTATAGTACTTTTCTATTATAAGTATTCATCCACATTATAAGTTTGCCAACAAATTTCTAATTCTGGGGGCGAAACTAGATTTGAAGGATATTCACCACAAGTTCAGGTTCAGCACAAGATACATACAATATTACAATACAATATTCCTATTATAATACAATATTCCTATTTATTCATAAAATTATAGTTTCTTTGGTATCATAATATATATATATATATATATATATATATATATATATATATATATATATATATATATATATATATATATATATATATATATATATATATATATATATATATATATATATATATATATATATATATATATATATATATATATATATATATATATATATATATATATATATATATATATATATATATATATATATATATATATATATATATATATATATATATATATATATATATATATATATTATGATACCAAAGAAACTATAATTTTATGAATAAATAGGAATATATATATATATATATATATATATATATATATATATATATATATATATATATATATTTATATATATATATATATATATATATATATATATATATATATATATATATATATATATATATATATATATATATATATATATATATATATATATATATATATATATATATATATATATATATATATATATATATATATATATATATATATATATATATATATATATATATATATATATATATATATATATATATATATATATATATATATATATATATATATATATATATATATATATATATATATATATATATATATATATATATATATATATATATATATTTTTGAGTTAAGATTTTCTACTAATGGTTTGAAGGATGTCATAGAAACAGATTATTATACCTACATTCCTAAAAAAAATGTAAAAGTGAAAAGAATTGGATAACATAATATATTTTTTTGGAATTACTAATTATTATTATAAGCACATGTTAGAAAAACTTATTTCTAATGGTTGATAAACAGTTATTACTCTTAAAAACACTGTCATACGTACACAGAAAGAAACACATTTGCAAGTGTTTGATTTAAACAAAAATACAGGTTAAAAGTAAACCGTTCATGTTAATTAATAAACCCCGTAAGTAGTAAATATACCACTTTGTGGCCCATCATCATAATAAGGCAAAGCATAAAGGTCATAAAAGTGCTTTTGAAGTGCTTTTTGGGAGCTTTTGAGTGCTTTTAAGAGCTTTTGGAATGCTTTTGAGTGCTTTTAAGAGCTCTGGAAAGCGCTCTAAGAGCACTGGAAAACTCTCAAGGCATTCTGAAAGCTCTTAAAAAACATTCCACAAGGACTCAGAATCTCTTTGCCTGATTATGATGATGGCCCACAAAGTGGTATGATTTCTTTCATACTCTCGTAGATTAAATCTTGATTTAGTTTATGCATCGTAACATTTTCATTTTCATGTAGTTTTTTACTTTTGTTCTATTTGGATAATAAGCAGTTAGGAAATTTTAGTTATATAGTATATATAATATATATAGTATATATAGTAGTATATTTTAGTATAGTACATACCTAATGTATTAGTAAGTGTTTTGAACGTTTTCTGATTGTACTAAATGAATAATTTCGTGGAATGCTCCCTCTACAAATGCTGTAATTGAAATAAATTTCCTATTTGTAGAGAGTAGCAAGTGACACAGATTCCGAGAGTTCTGGCTCAACGATTGTTAAGAGAACTAAGCGAATGGGTAGGATAGCGAGCGATGTTGAATCTGACCATGGATTTGAGGGCACTTCCAGTAGCCAGTGGGAAACGGACATGTCTGATGCCGAGGGCAAGATTAGACCGGAGATTATCTCATCTCTGACTGCTAATGACATCGATTCGGATTCTAGCGATGGACAGTCTGAAAAATGTCCTATCTGCTTGTTATCCTTCAAGCAGCAGGAAATAGGCACGCCGGAGGCGTGCGACCACATGTTCTGTCTGGAATGCATTCAAGAATGGTCGAAAAATATGAACACCTGCCCCGTTGACCGGCAAGAGTACAATTTAATTCTTGTGCGGAAAGATATGAACGGTAAAGTTGCGAGGCAGATACCGATTGAGAAGCCGACGCCTCAGAACGATGTCGACATCGTGGAGGACCCCACGTTCTGTGAAATATGTGGTACAAGTGATAACGAAGATAGGATGTTGCTGTGTGACGGATGTGACTTGGGATTTCATTTATACTGTCTAACGCCACCCTTACGAGACATACCGCCGGGCGCTTGGTTCTGCAACGAGTGCTCCCCGGAAGACGACTACACTTCAGAGATTGAATTATACGAGATTCAATTACTGCTGGACGATGTCGAGGGCATGGAAAGGCCGCAGGGACCACGCAGGGACCAGTCAGCTAGGTGAATTATTCTATGACTTAATTTAAAACGATTTGATGATGTCTGACATTACTGAGACCATGATTTTTTACTAAATTAAAACCTTTTTTAAATTGTTAGCCCTTTGGGAATATCCAGGTTCCTCTTGTAATTTGCCAAGGCCGTAGTTACTGGATACTTTTGCTTGGTTAAATGTATTGTTTCTGTTTTTATCCAATTATAAGTAAACTTTTTCCTCTCTGTGTGCTTTTTGATTTAAGTTTGTAGTTCAGAAACATTCTCGGGCTTCTAAAACATCTTTTGACAACACAAACAGGGGCCATTCCTTTATTTTCAATAGCACCACGCGACACACGTTACACAGTTATTTCAGTTGCGGAGATTATTGTTAGTGCGTTGGCATGCATAATCTGTCAGTGTGGCCACGTTTCAACACTAAATGAAAACAAAATATGGAGCTTTCACGGGAGCTTGATGGAAAAATTCTATATGGTAGATTTAGATGAGATTTAGTGGAATTATGTTTATATACTGGGTGGGCCAAAAAATGTTACACTTTTTACGTTTGGCCTTAATTTTTTTGATTATTTAAGTAACCGATTATAATCGGTTTGGTGTCGTTGCTTACAGAACAGAATGGACTATGTACAGAAAATTTCAAAATGGCCGATTTTTTAAAATTCAAGATGGCAGCCGCATTTGAAAATAGCCCTTTCTTTGGCGTGAGTTTGAATCGAAAATGTCAAAATGACTCCTCCAATACAAAAAAGCAATAAAATGGACCTTTCTTCACATTTTCAGACCTCGATGAGAAAAATAGGTCCAACAGGAGCGGAGCCATACGTAAGCGTACAAAGCATCTTTTTGACATTTTTAATCTGTAGTACTTAAATTGCACTTTTTTTTCTCTGGCCAATAACTTTTAAGTTTATTAACTGATTTTAATCAGCTTTGTGTCGTTGTTTACAGAAAATAATGGAATATCGACAGAAAATTTCCAAGTTGTTACTCAAATATTCAACCCCAGCCGGGAGTAAGCACTCCCGGCTGTGTGTGCGAGACCGGGAGTGCGAGAACACCGCCCTATAAACTCTAAAACTAAAAAAAAAACAATCACATTATGGTACAAGTACATAAGTATGGTGTTATTCTTCTCATTTGAGGCAGCGCTACTTGGAGTATTTCAATATCACAAGCAGCAACAATACCTGTCGAGAAACAAATAGGTAAAGTCCATACCATCAATCTTGTCGTGCACGTGTCGGTAACTTCACGAGGCAAAGACATGCGGATTACGTTTTGGGTGCGTTTTATTTGCAAAGATCATAGATAAATACCTATTTAACGAAATGTCACTGGATAATATATTGTATGGCTTTGAACTGATTTGATTCAGAAAATTCCGTGATCCCCACCAACATTGATGGTATGGTCTTTAGTTGGCCATGACAAAATTGTTTTAATGGAAATCATGTCAAACCTTTGACAGGTTGCAATCGTAAAATATGTAAAAAGTGCAATTTAACTACTACAGCTTAAAAATGACAAAGACGTTTTGTATGATTACATATAGCTCTGCTTCCCATGGACCGATCTTTCTCATCGAGGTCTTAAAATGTAGGGAAAGCTCCATTTCATCGCTTTTTTGGCCTACCTGGTATAGGTGATTATTTTTGTCCCGGCAGTGTCCTTGCAGGTAGATAAAATGTCTGCCATTTTAGTTCCCTTGTCAGTTAATGTAAGTTCCCTTGTCAGTTAATGCATTGCCAACCAAAGCAGTTCAGAAGATTTGGTTTTGATATTATATTTGAAATTAATATCAGAGCAGTGTCAAGGGAATTAAAATGGCAGGATAGGTCAGATCCTACTTTTTAGTGATTTTAGACAACTGGTTCTCATGATGATATTAATAGATTAAATGCTACGGACTTATTAATTAATTATAGTACTGGCAAAAAAAAATGTCGAAACAATTCCATAGCTGAGTGATTTGTAGTATCTATGTTGTTAAAAAATTGCCCCCCTTTGAAATCAAGACATTTTAACCATCAAGCTCCCATAGAAAGCTTTTCTGGAGAATGGAAATCGTGTCGCACCCAAATTGGTTGCCCCATCAGGTGAGACACTCAATCAGATTTTGTATCTATTATTTATTTGCACAGCAAAACAACCCGTCTTTTTGATTGACAGATTAATTCCCCGTACGAGACAGAGCGAGAGGGTGAGGCGTCGAATCGCAAATAATCGCCAACAGACTTCCATGAATGAAGGCGCTTCGTCACATATTAATTTGGATGTCTCCCGTGTAGCCGACAGGGTGTCTAGCAGCACATCGAGAGTGCCGCGGCGTAAGAAGTCGAAGAAGAAGAAGCGTTCTCCTAAAGTGTACGTCTATAAAACCGTGTACGAAATAGATGAGACCACGGGGGAGACTATTTCCGTGAGGAAACGACAAAGGAAACAGCGGATTTCGAAGAGATCAAAGCGCAGGCGTACCAATCCAGTTCGGCCTAGGACTGTGAAAAAGAGGCTGGCCACGCAGCTGGGCATATGCGCCTCCAGGGCGGTACCGCAACATCTGCCTGACGTTAAGGTACCGAACACCGTAAACAGTCTGGGGGGCATGAGGTGGCAAGCGGGAATACCGACTCTGCATATATTTGGGCGGAGCAACGAACTGGATTATTTCTCGGGAGATGAAGACGAGGATTACGGGGGTGGTTCTCAGTTAATAGCTAGGAGGGCTCATGTAGGGGCCGACGCCTCTGCTTTACGCCGAGTAGCCAGAAGAAAGGCAGTTATAGCAGCGCCCAGTGCTGTGTCGAGCTCAACAGATTTGTTAGACAGTATTCTGAGCAGCCAGGAGCAATTCCACTCGAGAAACGTGTCCTACTCGGTTGATTCCAGCGGCCGGTTTAAGGTGGAAGGGAACTCAAGCACTCAAGCCAAGTATCTGGACATTACCAAGCAGAAAGTCAGCAACCGGCAAAAGCCCAACTACGAAAACCAGAACTCTGAAAACAATTCCAGTTACAACAGCAGGCAAAACCCGAGCAATTATCATTCCCATAGTCTAGATGCGTATCATTCCACACCAACGTCAACCATGGAACCTGCCGGCACCTCCAGCTATGGCGGTGGAGATAACAGCGAGGTGCCGCAGGATTACACCCAGCGGACTCTGTGCGCCTCCAGCGAGGCGAGTCAGGACAAGAAGGACAAGGATGAAGCAAACACCGGCGGCACCAACACCCCGAACAGCGAATCAGAAGTGGACATTTACAGCGACATCGAGACCGTGAGCACTAGCAAAGTTGACGAAGGGGCCTATCCTAGGCCGCCTTCTCCACCGATACTTTCCATCACACCCAATACCGGTACGGATTGCGACGACAACAACGATAGCGAACCTGATATGGTGATAGACGACGACAAAGTTCAGGAATGTGATAAGATGCAAGAGGAAACCGCCGTGACGTCAACGGTGGGGTACAGCAGCGAATTTCTATCTACCGCTGTTCACTCTCCATCCGACACGTCGTCGCATTCTTGTATGGAAATACAATCGGGTGCGATACAATCGTCCACGTTAGCCGATAATAAACACAACGACGAAGATGATGATTCTGCAGATGGTTGTCCCAACACAAGTATCTACTCCAAAGACAGCATTAACGTTTTAAAGGACTCGGCGGAGGATATCGATTCGGACGACGGATGTCCCAATTTCAGCATTTACTCCAAGGAAAGTAAGAGCGTTGCTCTTCATACAGATATTTCTCTGTCCGCCGAGGACAACACGCAGACGCAGCAGGAATATCAAGTGGGCGAAATTAGTTCTTCCCCAAACGTCGCCAACCATGAGGATTTTCAGCCGCAGAGCCCACAAAGCAGGGACGAGAGCTTTACGTACGCGCCCGAACAACACCGGGATGATACGGGAAAAAAGACTCCTGATGATCAAGCACAAAATGACTCAGTAAAGGTGTTCGTATCGGGTGGTATACTAGGGGGCCTGTACAGCGACTCAGAGGATGAAACCGTAGTGAAGAAAGATAACGGTACCTTCGCCATCTCCGATATAAATCACATGACGGAAGATATTAGCGAAGAAGAAAGGAGCTACACTCCCTGTCTGGACGAGAGAGCTACGCGACAGGGCCTCGAAGGGTTGGACACGGAAATGATTTCGGATGAGGAGCGAAACGATTTTGATGAATCTCACGAACTTAAAACCGTCTCAGACGGGGATGCGCTCGAGATAAATGCCAAGGAATCCGAGTTGGATTTTACCCGACCCGAGGATTACGAAGAGGGGGAAATTGTGGACAAAAATAAGGCGGCTACCGTGCCGGAAGAAAAAGAGCCGGAAGAAAAAGAGAAGGAAAAGAGAAAGACGAAGCCGAAGAAAGACGACGAGCAGGCGAAAGAGCCCAAAAAACCAGCCAAAAAGAAAGACAAGGAAAAGGCGCCCACGAGCAACGATCACGATAAGAGCGGCAATAAGGAGAATGAAGTCCAGAAGGAGGCTTCGTTCAAAAAACTAAGCAAAAACAATAAAGAACGTAACTACAGGGACAAGGACAAGGAAACACGGCAGCACAGTCCCAGTAAGCCGAAGGAGAGTAGAGAGCAGAATAAGAAGGAACGGAAACGGGAGAAGCGGAAGGAACTGGAGAGATATAACGTCCGAGCTATCATCGCCGAGAAGCCCCGTCCTCAAATAGTCAAGGATCAGTTTGGGCGAGACATTCGTCGCACACCAACTAGATCTAGAAGCCCGTCGCTCACCCCGCCTCCAGTCCAAAGTTCACCTTCCAGAGCAAGGGCGTCTCCCTCAAAAACGCGCAGGTCACTATCCAGGCGCAGGTCCATGTCCAGGACGCGCAAATCCGCCTCAAAGGAGAGGGGGGGCCGCAAAAGACGGCCAAGATCGCGCCCGAGGTCGCTGTCTCGTTCCAGATCCAGATCGGTCAGGAAGAAGAGGCCTGGTTCCAAGACTAAAAAGAGGAAGCGTTCACCCAGCCGGTACGATAAAAGAAGAAAATCCAGGGACGGGTCCAAAAATAAAAAAAAGAGAAGCGGAAGCCGGCACAGAACTAGATCGGTTACGCCTAGAGGGAAAAGGGACTGGCCCAGAAGGGAGTGGAGCCGTACGCTATCTATGTCGCCCAGTCCCGACGCACACCACATGTCGCCGTCATGGACGCCGCCCAAAGTAACGGACAACTCCCAAGCGTTAAGAAATGAAAACCTAACGGTCGTGCTGAATAACTCCAATAAAAAGAAGAAAGAGAAACGGAGAAAGTCGGATAAGAGGGGAGGCAAAGACGCCGCCGGCGATTCCAGGCAGAAGAAACGAAGGCACGAGAGAGAACGCACCCCGCCCCCTTCCAAAGAAGTATTCGCGTCTGGTGATAATATTTTAGTAAGCGTCAGCTTTAACAATGAGAACGAAACGCGAGATGTGACCACTAGGGATAGAAGGAAAAAGGATGCGGAGGACCTTAATAAGAAGAAGAAAGAGAGAAGAAAGAATAAGAACAGACGGGACCTTTCCGGAGTGAAACCTGTAGCCATTATTGATTTGGAGAGATCCCCATTTAAAGAAATCACACCGTCACCGAAAGATATAATTGTCCTCAGCGACAGTGATAATAACGATAACGAGACCGTCACTAGAAGTGTCCAGAAGGGCATTTGTGATTCCTCCCAGCAAGTTGCCAGCCCGGAGAGAACCGTGAATTATTCCACAGGCCCCAAAACGCCACCCGAGCCTCAGATTAAATTCTCCCTGAATCCTAAGCCGCCGCAAGTACGTGCGATAAACAATCCCCTACACGAGCCTGATGATATGGAGCCAAATGATGATGTCCAGGAGGACATCAGCTCGAGGATAAATGAAGG